>JADBJO010007944.1:137146-139646 GCA_016801955.1 Conus betulinus
CGTCGATGCCCAGTATTCTGATGTTGTTCCTACGAATGTAGGCAGAAAGTTCTTCCGATCGATTATCGGCCAGCTCAGCTGTGTATTTCACTTCTTTCAACGTACTGTTTAGCCCCTCCTCACGCTCTTTCAAGTCTCTCACTTCTCTCTTCAGTCGGTCATTTTCTGTCTGCAACTGAAACACCGCAGATCTAAGTTCATCGATCGTCTGTGCAAGCTTGGAGATTTCTTTCCCATTTGCGCATAACTTCAACATGAGATCCTCGTTGGTCACACCATCGACGGGCGAAGAGGGCAGTACTTTCTCGGGAGAGAAAACTTGATCAACTGACACACTGTCGATCTCCTCCGCCATACAGTTTTTTAAATCTACCTGCACAGTCTGTTGAACATGGTGCTTCTGGTGGAGTTGCCTTGTTCATTCACAACTCTGTTCTGTACAGCCCAGTTGCTCTGCAGACTCCGCTTCAGGCAGTGGCAGCTCGGGTTACTCTCCCACAAAACAGTTACTGTCTGTAGTTTGTACTTATCTCCAAACATCTGCGTCACCAAACAGGACCTCATTTCACTCTTGGAGCAGCTTCCTCGACCCTTCCTGCTGTTGGGTGATCTGAATGGCCACTCTCCTCTATGGGGAAGTGAGAGATCTTCACCACGGGGTCTGCTTTTAGAGGAAGTGTTTTCGGAGCTTGATCTGTGTGTCTTGAACAGGAAATCACCAACTTACTTTCACTCCGCTAATGGCACCACATCTTGTCTGGATCTTTCTGTCTGTGATCCATCTTTTGTTTTGGATTTTGTTTGGGAGGTTGATGAGGACCTGCATGGTAGTGACCACTTTCCTGTGTTGCTTCGGTGTACAAATGCAGAGAGCGAGTCTTTGCCAGAACGCCTCAATTTCAACAAAGCAGATTGGGACCTCTTTGCCACTAAGTTTCTTATGGATCTGGAAGAGGACAAGATCCTGCATAGTGTGACGATCCGGCAGGAAGTCTTTCAGATTTCATACTGAATTGCGCAAAGTCAACCATCCAGACATCTTCCAAGAAGCCCGTAATGCCAAAAGTTCCTTGGTTCAATTCTGAGTGCAAAGAAATTAACAAAACCCGTAAAAGAGCTCAACGTAGGGTTTCTTGCAGACCCTCGATGCCCAACGTCCGAGCGCATCAGAAACTGAGGGCCAAATCGAAACACATATATAAGACCAGTAAGCGATTATCTTGGAGACAGTTTTGCTCAAGTCTCACATCCAAAACTTCGAAGAAAAAAGTGTGGAAAATCATCAAGAAAATCAAAGGGAAGAACACCTGCCCCACTGTGAACCACCTCAAGTTTTCTGATTCTTTAATAACAGAGAAAAAAGCAGTTGCTAATCTGCTTGCTTCAACCATTGAAAAGAATTCCTCCTCTTCTAACAAGTCAGCCAGTTTTGTCAAAAACAAAGCCCTAAAGAAAAATCACCCTGCAACTTTTCGTCAGACAACGTGGAAGACTACAATCTTCCTTTCACTTTAAATGAATTGAAATCCGCCTTACTTTCTTGCAACGATTCCTCTCCGGGTATAGATGAAATCCATTATAAACTTCTGAAACATCTTCCGCAAAAAGGTCTGCACATCCTGCTACATGTATACAACCATGTATGGACTACTGGATTCTTCCCACCATCTTGGCGAAAAGCCCTCATCATTCCTATTCCTAAACCTGGAAAAGATCTCTCCAACCCGTCAAACTACCGTCCAATAGCTTTGACCAGCTGTGTCTGTAAACTGATGGAGAAAATGGTCAACGCTAGACTCATGTGGAAACTTGAAACCGACGGCCTTTTGGCGAAAGAACAGTGTGGTTTCCGTAAACATCATACTACAGTGGACCATTTGATTCGTCTGGAATCTACGCTTCGGAACGCCTTTCTGAACAAACACCACGCAGTGGCTATATTCTTCGACTTGGAGAAAGCCTACGATACCACTGGAAAGCTGGAATTCTTCATGATCTCCATGATCTTGGTTTTCGGGGTCATCTTCCACTTTTCATTCAAATTTTTTGGCAGACCGACAGTTTCAGGTCCGGGTTGGCACCACTCTCTCTGATGTTCATGAGCAGGAGTTGGGTGTTCCCACAAGGGAGCATACTGTCTCCGGCCCTATTCAGCATCAAGATTAACAACATTGTCAAGTCAGTTCAGCAGGGTTCAGACTGCTCATTGTTTGTGGATGATTTTGCTGTCTATGCAACTGGAAGCCTGTACCCGAGTGTCCAGCGCAGGCTCCAGCTTTGTGTGGATAAAATTCATCAATGGGCGGATGAAAATGGCTTACTACTTTCTCTCCTACGAGACACAGTGCATTCACTTCCATAATTTTCGTCAGTTTTTTTTTCCAGATCCTGAAATCAAAATAGGGAAATCTCCCATTCCAGCTGTCACAGAGGCCAAATTCCTTGGAGTTATTTTCGACCAAAAACTCAACTTTCTCAGCCATATTAAACACCTCAAAAC
>JADBJO010007944.1:144646-161097 GCA_016801955.1 Conus betulinus
TCAAGTTAAAGAGGACAACACCTTCCCACAATCAGACCAACAGTCAGTTAAAGAAGACCCCCTTTCCACAATCAGACCAACAGTCAGCCAGAAGACACACCCTTTCTCAATCAGACCAACAGTCATCCAGAAGACACACTTTCCTCAATCAGACCAACAGTCAGCCAGAGGACACACTTTCCACAATCAGACCAACAGTCAGCCAGAAGACACACTTTCCTCAATCAGACCAACAGTCAGCCAGAAGACACACTTTCCTCAATCAGACCAACAGTCAGCCAGAAGACGCACTTTCCACAATCAGACCATCAGTGTGTTAAAGAGACTGTCTCCACAATCAGACAAGTTGTGTCACAGCTACCGTCTGTTAGGAAATAAAAAAAAAAAAAAAAAAAAGACGAAAACTTCCGCACAGTCAGACAAACACTATCCTGCATTGCCCTGTTCTGTTAAAGACGACACCCTCCAGTCTACAGTGAGGCCATCTGTGTCACAGCTACAGAGTGATACTGTAGCCTTTCTACTATAAGACAAACGAGGGTTAAGAGCCACAGAGTGCAAAAAGATGATCCTCTCTCTCTAAACTTTTTTAGGATAAACAGTGTGTCTGGTTTTCAAGATGTCTTCCAACGGAGCTTTCGATGAAAGTGAATTTGATAGTATAAGGACTGTTTCCACTACAGTCTCACAGAACTTGTGAACTAGTCCCCAAACAAGAAAGGAAAAAAAAAACAAAAGTTGAGTTCAGTTCTGTGCATCATGGACTGAGTTATGGTGCTGCTTGCTGTAGAAGGAATTATGCTCGATGGAAGAAAGGTGACAAGAACAGATATCAATAGGGAAGTGAGTTGCCACAGTTAATGGTGAACCATTGCATAATAACTACAGTACAGGCCTTCAGCTTTTATCATCTAGCTTCTCTTGGGGGCATAAAGTGATTTGACATTTCCCGGAAAAGAAATGCCAGGCCCTGTAAATTGTATTAGGTTGGAAGGGAAGGTGTGTAACTAATAATCATGATAATGATGCGCACGTGTACAGTTCTTAAACTCCAACAGAAGGCTCCTAGCATTCTGCAAAATATTATTCATCTATTGATTGACTGAGAGAACTAATCTAGTGCCTGTCCTTTGTTAGAGACCGAGCTCTAAGCACTTAATAGGCTGTGTTCTCATTTACTCAGCTGATTGCATATGAGGGTAGAGCTGATGGCAGAGCTGGCTGCTGGCACTGCATTCAGATGTTTTCTGTGGCACTCAGTGTCGTGCTAGACCTGTAACTATGCATATAGATTACGACGCGCTAAAGCTGAATTGTGTCATGATTGTTCTCTCTTCCTCCTTCCACTCGTGGCCATCAACACCTCTCAGCCCTTACACACATCCAAAGGTAGTCTGTTTTTTTTTCAGCCTATGAAGCATACATGCATACAGGCATACAGTCATACATGGGTACACGTGTCCACATACGCATACACACAAACGCACACTCACATTCTCACTCTCTCTCTCTCTCTCTCTCTCTCTCTCTCTCTCTCTCTCTCTCTCTCTCTCTCTCTCTCTGTCTCTCTCTCTCCCTCTCTGTGTCTCTTTCTCTCTCTCTCTCTCTCTCTCTCTCTTTTTCTCTCTCTCACTCTTTCTTTCTCCTGTCTGTCTGTCTGTCTGTCCAGGACAGGGGGAAATCATGATGGTATCGCTTAAGTGCACTAAGTTGATGTATTATTAGTCAGGCTTAACACATCAAGGTTATCTTTGCACTTGTACACGTATATATATATATATATGCACACTCATGCACCCACCAAACATTCACCTAGGAATGGGATGTCACGCATTCGGTTCTTTCCTAATATGACTGAGAACAAGAAACAATTTCTATGCTACTTATAATCAAACATGAAAAATCCAATCACACAAAATGGAATAATCAACATATAAGATCAATACTTCCTAATCCCGGGTTATGTCCCTTGACACTGTCCATCTCTCTCTCTCCCTCTCCCTCTCTCTCTCTCTCTCTCTCTGTCTGTCTGTCTGAGTCTCTCTCTCTCTGTCTCATGTATCCATATTGAATATCATATCTTGAATTGACCAGAGTGTGGTTGTAATGAATTCTTAACCTCATGATGGCCATTTGGTCAGAGGTTTGTTTATTCAGGTATTATCAAAATGTAAGGCTTCTTACCTGGCCAGGTTTCCACACACACAACCACACTTTCACTCCACACCACAGTTCTTGAACAAGTCTCTTCAAGTTTTCTTCAGCACTGGATGATGGTGACGCCCTCGGTTGACTGGCTCCAGGTTTCAGGACTGGGTCTTCGTGGTCGTCTCAGGGAACTCGACACAGAAATCTTCTTCTTCGTCTCTTTCACCCACCTCTGGGTTCAAACTCAGTTAGTCTCTCTTCACCCACCTCTGGGCTTCAAACTCAGGCTTTTCTTTTTCAGCTTTTGTCTTTTACCCTAAGACCTTGCTGTCTCTTCTGTCTCCCAGACCACGTTTCTCTCAACCCTACTCTGTCCCGCTCGCTCTCCTCTCCTCTCTCTCCTCTGTGCTTCTCTCTCTTGCAGTGTTATTCTCCTCCTCTATCATGTTGTTCTCCCTCAGTTTTATAGGGATGGACACAAAGGATTTCCCCTTCGGGCCATGCCTTTGTCCATGCTGCTCTCCACCACCTTGTTCACAAATACCCTGAAATTCCCCTTTCGCTACATTCTTCCACACATCAGCATTTACACACATCCCTACCTAACTGATTAGCAAACAAGCGCTTGGCACCAGATGGACATAGAAAATTCCCGCCAACTGCAGGGACCACTTTAACACAGTAATTATCCTAGAGAGAGCTACGACAACAACGTCCACACACATTTAACCAGCCTAACAAAGTATCAAACACAGTGCCCTATGGCAGTACCATTTGAACAAGCCCAAGACTCCTGCTCTTCAAGGACTGTTTACAAAATAGCCTCAGCTGACTGAGTATTTAGTGCCAACTTGATGCTCTGGGGTCCTAGTGGTTACATTCCTTCCCTCTCGCTATCGGGAAGGTTTGAACTCGGGAGGGTCCTCACCACCTTATGTGTCATCTACCACCTGACCATTTCAACTTTCTTGACACACTTCGACTGTATGCGTTAGGTGAAGGCGTACTGGTAATGGGTCTATTACCTATTTCTCTACCACATACAACATTCCTTTCCTCTAAAAGCGCTTAAGGCCTTTTGTGAGAGGTTTCAGTCCCTTGGCACTGTCTGTCCATCTCTCTCTCTCTCTCTCTCTCTCTCTCTCTCTCTTTGAGTCTCTCTCTCTCTCTCTCTCTCTCTCTCTCTCTCCCCCCCTCTCTCTCTCTCTCATGTATCCATATTGAAATGCCATATCTTGAATTGACAAGAGTGTGGTTGTAATGAATTGTTAACCTCATGATGGCCATTTGGTCAGAGGTTTGTTTATTCAGGTATTATCAAAATGTCTATTATGGTGGCTTCGCTACGGTTGGGGAAAAACATAGCTCTTCACCATGGAGTGAATCAGAAGTTATATAGAGTCATTTGCGTGAGAGCAAAAAGTATCCAGTGTATGTTGTAAATGATCATACATTTGAACAAGCTGCTGTGATGCCGTGGTTTACGTTGCAGCTATGCAGGTTTGGAGGTTGTGGATTTGAGTTACCAGGGGATGAAGAAGACACAAGTCACATATTTCACCCATACTGTTCATAATACTGTCCCCAAATTCAAGTTTGAAAATTCAAGCATGCTTCAGGCTCAGATGGGAAGACTGGAATAACGCAGTCAAGTTTCCTCCACTGCCAAGATGTGTGTCTTAGAGAGAGTAGCTGAAGTTTTTTAAGACTAATGGATACTGCTGTTGGTATATCTCAGCCTGGTTGACAATGGGATATAAATGGAAGCCTAGAGTGTAGCCCTGTTACATACTTTCAGACCAGAATGGAACCTCCAAAGTGTCACCTTCTTCATGTTCTGTCTTCATCGATCGTCATGAGTAACGCTAGTTTCGAGTTACCTGGCCCCACACTTCCAGCTGTCGTGATGACCATAGTGTTGGATGTCACGTCCACATCTACACCCCATGGCTGGTTCATGTCAAAGTGATCCGTGTGAACAAACTGGACAGACATTGTGGTGGGTCATGGAGGGTCACGCTCGCTCGCGCAGACTCCATGACCGAGCACTTGTTGTTGGCAGGGGGGGCGAAGTAGATGGTGACCTGTGCATGTTGGAATTTTAAGGAAACAATTCAAGACAGCAATGATAAATAGTGCAGGTTTTGATTGCAGTCAGTGCTGCTTGTGATGTCCATGTGCTGTAGGTGGGGACCTGAGTGGGTATGGCATTGTTCTCTAGCACCACAAGACCTGGGTTCAGCCCCCACTTGATACAGCCATGGTAGAGGGGATTTTTCTGTGAAGTCAGCTTCTTAGGAAAGTCCAGCCTCCTCTTGGTCCTTTGGACAAGTGGTTAAACTGAGGTCCTGTGTGAGAATGCATGTGTTTGAAAAAAAAGGGGAGAGAGAGAGAATTAATCTCATTCCATCTGTTACAGAAAGTGGGCTGTCATGTGCCTTTGGGTTCTCTGTCTGTCTGTCTGTCTGTCTGTCTGTTGCTGTCTGCTGTCTGTCTGTCTGTCTGTCTGTCCATCAGAAACTCCGTGCCAAATCGAGACACACTTTCAAAATCGGTAAACGTCAGTCTTGGAGAAACTTCTGCTCCGGGCTGACGTCTAAACTTCAAAGAAAAAAGTTTGGAACATCATCAGAAAAATCAAAGGGAAGAACACCAACTCCTCCATTCATCACCTGAAACTTTGCGATGCTCTGATCACTGACAAAACAGCTGTTGCTAATCTGTTGGCCTCCACCATCAACAGAATTCCTCATGTTCAAATAAATCTGCAGCCTTTTTAAGAAACAAGCAAATCAGAGAGAAATCTTCATACAGTTTCACATCAGACAACTCTGAAGCCTACAATCTTCCTTTTTCGATCAACGAACTAAAATCAGCTTTGCAAACCTGCAATGATTCTGCCCCTGGTCTGGATGACATTCATTATCAGGTTTTGAAACACCTTCCAGAAAGCTGTCTCCAGACCCTTCTTAAAGTCTATAACCATATCTGGACCACAGGGTGCTTTCTGCCCTCCTGGCGGAAATCCCTGATCATTCCAATCCCAAAGCCTGGAAAGGACACTACCAACCCATCAAACTATTGCCGAAGAGCTCAGACCAGCTGCCTCTGTAGCTGATGGAAAAGATGGTCAACTCCCATCTGATGTGGAAGCTGGAAACCGATGGCCTTTTGGCCAGTGAACAGTGCGGGTTCCGCAAGTACCACTCGACAGTTGACTATTTAGTCCGTGTGGAAACCACCATCCACAACGCCTTTGTCAATGAGCAGCATGTGGTCGCTATCTTTTTTTGACCTAGAAAAACGTAATACACCACATGGAAATCAGGAATTCTTATGGATTTTGCATAAACTTGGTTTTAATGGTTATCTGCCTCTGTTTATCAAAAACTTTCTGGCTGATCGACAATTCCAGGTGCGTGTTGGCACCACACACTCGGACAACCATGGGCAGGAGTTGGGTGTACCTCAGGGGAGCAGCCTTTCTCCTGCCCTTTTCAACATTAAGATCAACGGCATTGTGAAATCAGTAAGCCAGGGCTCTGAGTCCTCCTTGTTTGTTGACGACTTCGCACTGTACGCAGTTGGAGTCTCTTACGCCAGAGTACAGCATTGACTCCAACTTTGTGTCAACAAGATTCAACAGTGGGCCAAGGAAAATGGGTTTACCTTTTCACGTACCAAAACCAGTCAATCCATTTTCACAATTTTCGTCATTTTTTTTGCTGATCCTGAAATTCTTCTGGATAAGTCCACCATTCCAGCTGTTAAGAGCTAAATTTCTGGGGGGTATTTTTGATCAAAAACTCAACTTTCTCAGCCACATTAAAAAACCTCAAAACTTCTTGCCAGAAAGCTCTGAATATTCTACGGGTCGTAGCACACACTGACTGGGGTGCTGATAAGAAAACTTTGCTGCACCTCTACAGAGCCTTGGTCCGTTCCAAACTGGACTATGGTTGTGCTGTGTACGGCTCTGCAAGACCGTCTTACCTCAAAACTCTTGGACCCTATCCATCATCAAGGGCTTCGTCTCTGTCTTGGAGCATTCCGCACCACCCCTGTGTACAGCCTGTACGCAGAGGCAGGTGAACCTTCGCTGTCCAAACGCAGGCTGAAACTATCTTTGAACTACTATATCAGACTGTTCTTAGAACCGGGAAACCCTGCCTATGACTGTGTCTTTGACCCTCAGTTCCAAAGCAAATTCGAAAACAACCCTAACTGTATTCCGCTGTTTGGCCTTCGTATGCAGCCTCATGCACGGAATGCAGGTCTAGACCTAGGAGTTGTGTCTGATTTTTCCAAGTTTTCCAGATGAGCCTCCGTGGACCTTTTTCACACCAGTGATTCGTTTTGATCTCGCAGCTTTTTGCAAAGAGTCTACCAACTCTCTGGCATACAAGGCATTGTATGCTGAGCTCTGTTCAAAACTCCCATCCTGTCAGAAAATTTTCACTGACGGTTCCAAGTCTGAAGATGGAGTGGCCTGTGTAGCCTATTGCCCTGGTGCTCCTTCTCAAATACTGTTAGAACATATTCCTTCAGATACTTCTGCTTACTCTGCTGAACTTACAGCTCTGGTTCTGGCGCTGAGGATAATCTCACAGTCTACGAAGAGGGACTTTCTGGTTCTGTCGGATTCACTGTCAGCTTTGGAGGCCATAGCTGGCCGCAACCTTCAGCATCCAGAACTTTTTCACTTCTTTGAACTTTTTACCAAGTTGAAAGTGGTGGGTTACAACATTCTTCTGGCTTGGGTTCCTGGCCATGTTGGCATCGGAGGGAATGAAATGGTTGATCGTTTGGCCCAGAATGCCACAAGAGAGAAAATGTCAAACATCTATATTCCCTGCTCAGATCTGAACCCAAAATTAACGATTATGTCAGAGACCTCTGGCAGGAGGATTGGAATACACAGACGGATACAAACTCTTTCAGATCCGTCCAAACCTAAAGGAGTTCCTCTCATGTTCGTCTGGTGGTCGTAAAGAAGAAACAGTTCTGTGCCGGCTGCACACCAGCCATTCATATTTTACCCATTCCTACCTTTCAAAGAGTGAAGAAGCTCCGTGGTGCATTCCATGTCATGTGCCACTCACAATGAAGCATATTCTTTTAGAGTGTTGGGACTTGCACAATGTGAGACACAAACATTTTACAGCAGATTCCATGAAAACCTTGTTCAGAGATGTTCCGCCTGACGCGGTCTTTGAGTTCTTGAAAGAGGTTAACATTTTTCATCGGATCTGAGATTTTACAGTGGAAAGATTTTTTACAAAGTTTTGGTTTGAGTTTTTAGACGATGTATTTTAAAGAATTGTATGAATGAATGACTTGTGAGTTGATTTTAACATGGTGACAGCCCTGATATGGCCCTTTTTGCGGTTGGCTGGGCTATAAGCAACATTATCTTATCTGTCTGTCTGTCTCTGTCTCTCTTTCTCTCTCTCTCTCTCTCTCTCTCTCTCTCTCTTGCATAATTTAGCTTAGCAGGGACAGATTGGAAGAATAGGCTCTGCCTAAAATCTCAATACGTGATCAAATAAATTTCTGAATCTCTCTCTCTCTCTCTCTTTATCTGTCTTTGTTTCTCTCGGTCTCTGTCTCTCTCTCCCTCCTTCTCTTTCTCTCTCTCTCTCTCTCTCTCTCACACACACACACACACACACTCAAACACTCACTTACTTGCATACACACATAAAGAAGAGGTGGTGACAATAAGCAGAGAGAGAGAGGGAAGATAATGTTGTCAAAGGCTTAGAGAGAGAAGAGAAGTATACCAAACATGAAAGGGAGAGGTAGTTTTATATTCAAGTCCACTCAACCACATAAGGCCCTTTCAGGGCAGAAAGAGAGAGAAAAAGGGGGATGGGGGTGAGAGAGAAAGAGAGTGAGTCAGTCAGAGTCAGATTTGGTTGGAAGTTCAGTGAGCTGCTTATTTGAATAGTCATCTGCACATGGCAAACAGAAGTGCTGAGTCAATATTAACTCTTCAGGTAAACACACTTGGTAAAGTCAAGTTTAAAGGACTACCATTTTTTTGTGTTGGTTGATGAGAGAGAGAGAGAGAGTATTCTGTGTGTGTAGGGCTTATGTGTGTGTGTTAAGTACATGGGCATGCAGTTTGTGTTAGTGTTTGAGATTTCATTGTGGCGCTTTTGA
Source organism: Conus betulinus (assembly GCA_016801955.1). Classification (NCBI taxonomy): domain Eukaryota; kingdom Metazoa; phylum Mollusca; class Gastropoda; order Neogastropoda; family Conidae; genus Conus; species Conus betulinus. The sequence goes on from JADBJO010007944.1 coordinate 152,960, forward strand.
TACAGCACTCTCACAAACATGGATGGCATAGAGGCCTTTAAGGAAAAAATGTCCAGGATTGGAGGCATGGACATATGAACTGCATCATTGTTCTGTCCATAAAACAGAATTCAGTGATACTTACATGCTGTCAGTGAAGGCTTTAAAGTTAGTGTAGAGGTTCAGGTTGTTATTGTTTTTAGTGGCCACAGGACACGTTGTTCCCAGGCACTTGGAAGTGGGGGGGGGGGGGGGGGAGGAAGCAAAGGCATGAGACAAACTTCAGTCAGTATCGCGGAGCTCCCATGCAATATCGATTTAAGCAGTAGTCACCAGTTATCACAATGAATTTGTTCTGATTGTACTTTTCACTTTGTGGAAACTGTGTGGGTGTGGGTGTTTGTATCTGTGTGTGTGTCTGTTTGGTGTGTGTGTGTGTGTGTGTGTGTGTGTGTGTGTGTGTGTGTGTGTGTGTGTGTGCGCCAGCGCTTGCACATATGTTTCGTGTGTGTTACTCAGCATTTTCCTTTTTATAATCAAAATGTGTCACTGTATGTATCCATATGGTTAAAAAGAAAACAGCTACAAACACCCGGTGTAAGAGCAAATATATTTCGCTTTATTCAAAGCTTCTTCAGTTGTAACCATGGACCGAACTGAAAGACTGAAACACCGAACTTAAAACGTAAACAACTGAATTAAAATCAAACACTAAGCCTATTTAAAAAGCAGTTTTTTTCAATACAAGAGTTCAGTAGCTGAACATGATCAACACACACAACCACACACCTTATACCTGAGCGCTAGCGCGCATGCGCACATATATATCTTCCTGAACAGTGATGAAGGCAGGCCCATGAATCACCGCAATGAAAGAATAAAAATAGAAGAGAGGAGGGAGGAACAGGGTGTAGAAAGGGTGGGAAGAGGGAGGGGGAAGAAAGAGGGGTGTAAAGGGGAAAGCATCAAGTTTAACATAGTAAAATTCAACTGTAAGTATTCACACACACACACACACACACACACACTCTCTCTCTCTCTCTCTCTCTCTCTCTCTCTCTCTCTCTCTCACACCCACACCACCCACCACCCACACACACTCTCTCTCTTCTCTCTCTCTCTCTCTCTCTCTCTCTCTCTCTCTCTCTCTCTCTCTCACTCAAGCATTCACACCTACACTACACACATTCAAATTTAACCTGACAAAACATCACTGTAGCCATTAAAAAACACACACACACACACACACACACACACACACACACACACACACACACACACACACACCATGTTTAACCGAGGAAAATCTGGCAGTAAGCTTTAAAACACATACACACTCAAACACATACACACTCACACACATACACACACATGTACACATATACATTCTCTCTCTCTCTCTCTCTCTCTCTCTCTCACACACACACACACACACACACACACTCACACACATACTGGGGCTAATCCCACTCAAACACACACGCACACGCAACGCCCCCCCCCCCCCCCCCCCCACACACACACACACACACACACACACTCACACACATACTGGGGCTAATCCCAGACATACAGTCCAGCTGGACTGTATTCGTGTGTGTGTGTGTGTGTGTGTGTGTGTGTGTGTGTGAAAGAGAGAGACAGAGAACCGATGTATGAACATAACATTCATGTGAAGGAAAATTTATATTGTTTAGTTTGCTGTGGAAATTTTTGTTCTAGCTCTATTGACAATTCGTGATTTTGCCAGTTTCAACTTTGCCTTTGATGACAAAATATTTCTGACAGTTAGAATAATAAAACTAAGGGATACAACTTTGTTCTTCTTCAAGTTCGGCTTTAGACAAGTCTTGTCACTTGCTTCAATACGCAAATCAATCAAAAGCTGATCAGTCATGCCCCGGAATAAATTCTGGTGGCATGGACAGGATTCTCTCTTGAGGGCACATAAGACCGTATGGCGAAAGCTTGGCTGTGTCTGGAGTGGCACTGTCTTCATCTGTCCGTGGGCAGGAGTGGTTGGGTCTGTGGGGTGTGCTTGACAGCTCGAGGGTGGTGGTTTTCACCAGTGGGCTCTGCAGTCATGAAATACGGGCTGGTACACCCATGGGGACGCTGCTTTAAGGCTGTTGTGAGTTGCATCCAGTAGTCTGATTTACCTCTGTTCTGGAGCAGTTATGTCCCTTGATATCTTAATGGAGTGTCCTGCGCGTGCTTGTACCCACAGTCAACACAGCGCAGGCCTCCAAGGGTGGTACAGGACTGCTCTAAAGGCAGGTGAAGACAGTGCTTCTCTGGGTCCTCCCCAGAACCTTCGGGTGTTTTCTTTTTCCTCAATAAAACTAAGGGATATAAACTTTGTTCTTCTTCAAGTTCGGCTTGTGATAAGTCTTGTCACTTGCTTCAATATCCAAATCAATCAAAAGCTGATCAGTCATGCCGTGGAATAATTTCTGGTGGCGTGGACAGGCAGGGTTTGTTGACCCCTGATGTTCCACAAGATCCAGTGATACAGAGAATCGCCAGTCGAATGATAGACAGTAACACCAGTGCACAGCTTTGGATTGCCACAACAGGCACATGAGAACCTTGAATGCGATGCATCATTTCAAAATTTCATGCGAAAATGTCGCAGGTGCGCTGTCAATCTGAAGCCCTGATTTGTTTTACTGCTCTCTTTCACATTCTCTCTCCCCTTCCTCCTCTTGAATCGTTGCTAAGTCATTGTTACAATGATGGAAAAATTGCCTGCTGCATGTTCTTCTTTAACAGTCTATTTCACCCACACAAAAAGAAAACATTTGGACTCTGGGATCATGTTTATTATTTGTCCTCGCAACAAGCGGGTTACCTTAACACTGGGATTCAAAATTGTCACATATATGCAAAAATCTCATAAGCAAATTTAGCAATTTCAGGAAATACTATTGAACACAAGAAAGCTACTTTGCTTAAGAAGCTGTTTCTAATGATTGCTTGGCGTTGATTAACTCATTTAAGACAGTATGTAATGAAAGCCATATCTTAGCAGATCTGTTTGAATCCTTGTCTTCTGAAAGACGATATGGGACAGTGAAATGTGTATGGTCCAATTTGGAAAAAGTTTCAGTGCAGTGTCTGAACTGCATCTGTTGTCACAAATGAACATTGTGTGTGTGTGTGTGTGTGTGTGTGTGTGTGTGTGTGTGTGTGTGTGTGTGGAGGGAAGGGAATGTGCATATATGCGTGTTCATGTGCACACCTTCATGTATCCACATACATATTTTGTGCATGTTAATTTGTTTAAATGCCTGTCTGTACGTGCGCGGAGAACGATGGAAGAGCGGGCGGAAGTGGAAGGGGAGAGGGAGCGCACAACCTCGCGTGTTTGTGATTGTTTGTATTGTACCAATTCATTTTAATACACGGTGTAAACACCACTTTTACATTTGTTTGCTTTTAAAAATAAATCATGTGAAATTTAGCGTACACATGTTTTGGCTTTTGTCAGTTCGATTATTTGTTTGCAGAAGATATGCGTGTGACCACATTATGATTTTTCTTCAGAGACGACGAAGTTGATTTGATGTGAAATGCTGTTTGTCCTACAGCCCGTTTTTTGGAGAGGAGTTTTCAGGGGAGATACCCAAGAAGTTCCGCTCTCTGTCCATTCTGGTGTGTGACAGTGGCTCCAAGTCAGAAAAGGTCAGTTGATTCTTTCAATGATATGCAGATCAGAATAGGTCTGTTGATTCTTCAGCGTTATTCAGATCAGAAAAGGTCAGTTGATTCTTGTGTTATTCAAATCAGAAAAGGTCAGTTGATTCTTCAGTGGTATGCAAATCAGAATATGTCAGTTGATTCTTGTGTTATTCAGATCAGAAAAGGTCGGTTGATTATCCAGTGTTATTCAGATCAGAAAAGATCGGTTGATTCTTCAGTGTTACCAGTCGGTGATATTGTAGTATGAACAGATGGTAGAAAGTTATCAGTTGACCATATGGTATTGTTAGTTTATGATAGTTTTATCAGTTGATGATGATGTTATGTTCACAGTTGATGATGATGTAATGTTCGCAGTTCATGATGATGTGATGTTCACAGTTAATGATGATGTAATGTTCACAGTTCATGATGATGTAATGTTCGCAGTTCATGATGATGTAATGTTCACAGTTCATGATGATGTGTTATCACTTGACGGTAACACAATGTTATCAGTTGATGATGGTAGTACTGCAGTTGATGATGACGGTATTAACAGTTGATGAATACATTGTTATCATCAACATGATATTAATACAGTATTGTCAATTGGTGATGACGGTATTATCGGTTGAGGATGATGGTATTATCAGTTGATGAATACAGTATTATCAGTTGATCATTCATTGTAAAAAGTTGATGATGATAGTGTTATCAGTTGGTGGTCATGATAGTGTTATCAGTTGTGATAGTGTTATCAGTTGATGATAGTGTTACGGTTGTGATGATAGTGTTACCAGTTGACGACAGTATTATCAGTTGATGATGGTACAGCGTTATCAGTTGATGATGATAGGCTTACAGTTGATGATGATACAGTGTTATCAGCTGATAATGGTAGAGCTATCGGTTGATTGCGATAATGGTATTATCAGTTGATGATGGTACAGTGTTATCAGTTGGTGCTAATACAGTGGTTCAGCTGATAATGATAGTGTTATCATCTGAAGACACAATATTATCAGTCTTTATACAGTATTACCAGTTGATTATTCAGTGTTTTAAAGGGTTGTGGTGTCTGTTTATGAGGTGTGTTGTTGTTATGGGTGGTAATAATGGTATGCATGGCTGGTGGCAGGCCAGGAGTCGCTGCGGAAGGATGAACTATGCTACTATCACCAGAAGGAATGCTGGTTGATGGTGTTGCTGATGGGGATGGTGTGTTTGGCAGGTGATCGGCAAGGTGTCTCTGAGGAAGGATGAGCTGTACAAATATCACCAGAAGGAACACTGGTTCCCTCTGGTGGCTGCCGATGCTGAGTCCGATGTCCATGTAAGAATGTGTATTTGTATGTACATGTGGTGTGTGCACATTTTATGCATGCAAAAGTGAACACACACACACATGCGCGCGCACACGCATGCGCTCGCGCGCACGCGCGCGCGCACACACACACACACACACACACACACACACACACACACACACACACACACACACACACACACACACACACACACACAGGGTTGCAACCTTGCCGTGGTCGGAGGGCTTGCGTGGTCCTGTGATCCCTTAGGCTTAGCTGGCGGGGGCATCAATACTTGAAGATAGGCTAGTTTTTTTAAAATGCTTCTAGGCCTGAAAAGTTGAAGATGCTATCTGGCCTAAGCGCAACGTGGTAAGGAGTTGATGCCCCTGGTAGGGCTTCCCATGTCAGACAGGCTAAGGGTGAGGATCCTGACTAATAGTAACCTGCCCTTTCTCCTTTTCTTGTTTTTCTGCCTTTCTTATTTCGCTCTTTTCTATCTTCGTCTCCCCTTCAAGTCTTCTTTCCCACACTCCTTTTCTCTTTGTGGTCTTCTTAAGATCCGCCGCGTTTGCCGTGCGGTGCGACCTGTGACGGAGGGGGATGAGATCCTGGTGATTGAGAGGGCCAGCGCCCTCAACACATTACTTGGCTCGGCTCCTAGACAGGAGGCACACTGGGCCTGTGTGTGTCAACGGCTTCCCCTGCATGGGGTTAGGTCAAAACGGGCAGCCCCCCAGCTGGCCAAGGTAACCCCTGCAGTGCTCAGTTCTCTGTTCCCGGGGAGCTGGCATAATCGGGGGGGATAGGGTAAGTTTGGCGCTGCTTTGTTGTATATCCCTCCTGAAACCTGGAAGGGGTCCAAGACAAGAGTTTCTTGGCCCTGGCCCCTAAGTTGGACTCGATGGTGGGTGGGTAGGGGAGGGACGAATTCCTAAATCATATACCATGGCCTCAATATCTAAACTCCCTTCCAAAAGGAGAAAGAGAGACAAAGTGAGATCAGATGGTGATCATGATTCTGACTCGGACTCAGAAATCCGAACAGAATCTGGATCTTGGCCTTCGTGGTTGGTGGTGGAGGGCGCTGATGTAGACAAACCTTTGTCTGCACTCAGCCCCTTTGCAATCCAGAAAGGTTTCAGTTGTCTGTCAGGAAACCTAAAATCAATCAAACGTCTGAGAATGGCTCATTTCTGGTGGAATGTGGTACAAAATGTCAATCAGATCGGCTCCTGAAATCTACAACTCTTGTTGACCGAAAAATCAAAGTGTCGCCTCACAAGAACCTAAATTCTTCAAAGGGGGTCATTCGCTGCCCAGACTTGAAAGGAGTATCGGAGGATGAGATAAGGTTCGAACTGAAATCCCAGGGAGTCATGGATGTGCGAAGAGTCACAATTCGTAAGGGTTCTGAAAGAGTGCCAACAAAATACCCTCTTTCTGACCTTCTGCACCCCTTCGCTGCCACAGTCTATCAAGGTGGGCTATTTGAACGTCAAGGTTAGCCTGTATGTTCCATCCCCGATGCGTTGTTTCCGGTGCCAGAAGTTTGGCCATGTGCGGGATCGATGCTCTGGGGAGGAGATTTGTGGCGTCTGCTGCCAACCGAGCCACGAGATGCCGTGCGTTCATCCGGCGCGTTGTGCAAACTGCGGAGGCGGCCACCCATCCTCCTCTAGAGAGTGTCCGGTTTGGCGCCAGGAAAGTAGTATCCAAAGGGTGAAGACGGAAAGAAAGATTCCATTCCACGAGGCAAAAAAGGTTGGTTCTGGGCAGTCCGCCGCATCCGAACAAGTCCTACTCTCAGGTTGTGAAACAAGTTTCTACAGTATCTGTCTCCTGTCAGACAGACACCTTTTGTTTTTCCAAGACTCTGCAATCGAAACCATCTGCCCCCAGCGGAGGCAAGAAATCCGCTACCCCTGTGATAAACTCCCTTGGTGGTGGCGTAAAACCTGCTGCCTCCCATTCTGCCCAGCAGACACAGGTGGGAGACTCTCTGCTTCAACAGCTCCCCTTCCCCCCCAAAAAAACCCTGTTCCTCCCAGGGGCACTCGCGGCCCCCAAGCGGTGCCTCATCAAGGCACGATCCCAGGGAAGCCCTCTGGTGTGTAGAGGTCATTGAGGTGGATTGCCCATCATCTGCCTCCGGAGCTTCCAAGAAAACAAAAAAAAGTCCAGAGAAAAGACATTCAAGTTTGGAAACACACAATCCATATTCTCCTTTGCAGTCGGATGATGATGAGACAGTAATGGACTGAGAAGTCTGTTGCCATCTCTCCATCCTCATGGATTTCAATATCTCACTGGAACATTCGAGGTTTGAATTCTAATTTTGAAGAGCTGCAGCTCCTCTGTCAACATTTAAAACCTGCTGTCTTAGCTCTTCAAGAGACTCTGATACGCTCTGACAAATCTTTTTCTTTATCGGGTTTTAATGTTCTTTCTAAACCAGCACAGCCTTCTGCAGTTGGAGTGACGGGTGGTGTGTCGTTGCTTATCCACAAATCTCTTCTGTTTAGCCCTGTCTACCTCAGTTCTCCCCTCCAAGCTTTAGCTGCCAGAGTCTCTCTGCATAAAACGGTCACTATTTGTTGTCTATATCTGCCTCCTTCTGTATCCATCAGTCGACAAGAACTGGTCAGCCTGATTGAGGAGCTTCCACGACCTTTTTTGCTGTTGGGCGATTTCAATGGGCACAATCCTCTTTGGGGTAGCGTTGATACTTCGTCTAGAGGTCTCCTTCTGGAAAACGTCTTCTCAGAGCTTGACCTGTGTTGTCTTAATGATGGATCTCCAACCTTCCTCCACTCTGCTACTGGTGCTCTCTCATGTTTGGATCTGTCAGTGTGCGACCCCTCGCTGGTCCTGGACTATGAGTGGTCGGCACTTGACGATCTGCATGGGAGTGACCATTTTCCATTGTTCTAAAATCCAAAATAACTGAAAGCCGCACTGTTCCAGAACATCTAAATTTCAACAAGGCGAACTGGGATCTTTTTGCAGGAACTGTCCGTGGGGAACTCACAGAGGAAGTTCTACAAAGTCCGGATCCCGCAGAAACGGTTTCCAATATCCTCATAAAATGCGCCAAGGCCTCCATTCCAACTTCACGACCCTCTGGTCCTAACGCCCGAGCCCATCAGAAACTCCGTGCTAAATCGA
>JADBJO010007945.1:0-7500 GCA_016801955.1 Conus betulinus
TGGGGAGGAATAACGTTTCCCATCTCATATACTGCCAATCAGATCCCACGATAAAAAACACCTGCGATTTGTCACAATCTGTTTCATGAAGTTGCATTCCTGACTTATTTCATCCACAGTAACCTCTACACAGCTAGCTCCACCAAGCTTTTATGGAGATAAAAAAAGAAAGACATTCAAAACCCCCCTAAAGCTGCAGGTGAGTTTACTGGCATCATGTGACATATTCAACCTCCAGTCATTAAGTTTTGAGGTTATGCGCTGTAAAAAAAAGAAATCAATGTCGACTGTCGATCAGGAAACCTAACACAGAGTAACTTTTATTCAAGACTGGACAGCCTTTTAAAGCCTTTTAAAGACTGGCACAGCCTCTTAAAAGGCTGTGCCAGTCTTGAATAAAAGTTACTCTGTGTTAGGTTTCCATATGGGAGCAAAAACTACCCCACTTGTTTACTGTTATTGTTTACTGTTCTCTGCCTCATTTCATTTCCAATGTCGATCAGGGACAAAAATACTGTCCAATGCCTCTCTCCCCTCCCCTCCCAACCTCCTTGAGACTGAATTGCCAAATAACAAAGAAGGCAATGAAACTGGAATGCTGCAATGCATCAATGAATTCTGGAAGTGGAGGAGAAAGATAAAAATCCAACAGAAAAACAACGTTCTCTACCAAAAGACAATGGCCTCTTCCCCTCTCCCTCCAAAGTCCCTCCATCCACAAACAAGCATCAGCTCTGTACAATATGTACTAGCTTAAAAAAAAAAGAAAATCTGAATATCCATTGCTACCAACTTTCGAAAACAAGCCAGTCAGTTCCCAGAGCTGCTTTTACACAGAAACTAAGCCACTTATCCAATGACACAATGCTACTTCTGTGGAGATTTCCATTTTTTTTCCCATCTGCATCACATTTAATCAAGCAAAGCATGCTGAGTTACATCTGAACTTCACATTATATCTGCTGCAAATACAGCTTTTACTATGGAACTACAAATAATGAAATTCATTGTTCATTGACACAACAACTACAGAAGATGAACGCATGCAAGTACCGCAGAAGACGAACACATCTGCATTTCCCCCTAAAGATGTCTGCTCTTTGGATGTGTGATTCAGAGCACTTGTCTGCATCTTTACACCTTCCAAAACAGTTATGTGTATCCCAATGTAGGAAATTGTCTCTAAATTGTTCTGGAGTACTAATCTTGCTGGCATAAAACATTTATGCTTTTCTCAATGAAAGAGAACTCTGTTGCGGTAACTCAATGAAAGTGATCTCCCTTGAGGCACTGGTTTTGCTGGGATAAAATGTCATGTTTTCCTTAATGAAAGTGAACTGGACACCAAATGTTAGAAAAGAAACGGTGCACAAAATGAATGTACATCTTGGGAGCACAGTCTCTCAGAGTGCTCGGCAGGAGAGAGAAAAATACTGGAAGATCATTATCACTATGAGTAGAAAATGTCCCTAGAACCAGATCATAACTTTTCCCATAGATGAATCTATTTCTAGAATATTATTGGGAAAAATAAAACTTGTACCAGCAAACTTTCCTGAAGAGAAGACAGGACGCCCCTGTGTTAAAAAAAAAACACCTGAATCCTTACAGCAAGTCAAATAAGACCATCAAGTGCTGATGGGCGAGTCCCATCACCACAACACTGGAATCCAAACCACAAGACAGGTGACATCCTAATGCACCCAGTCACTTCTATCCTCATTCACTTCAGTCTGTAGCTGGGGACAGGCGCTCTTCGCCATGGGAGGGCATTTCCAAGGAGGGGGGAGTCACCCACGCTCTTGCCACTGATGACATAGAAAACACGTTGTCACCCTTGTCCGAGGTGAGAAAAAGAAACAGCTAATAACATTGCCCTCCCTGTCATGGAAAAAAAACACACTAAAGCGCATCCCTCCCACCCAACCCCCCTTCCCAATTCCCACTTGGCAGCTGAGCGAGAATGGAGAGGGGAAAGGAGGAGGCGAGGACGGCCAGCTGTTGTGGTGCTTCCCTCAGCCTGCACTACAAGGTGTGACCCTGCTGTTGTCCTTCTCCCTGGGGACTGCAGCAAGTGAGCCACAAAATGAAGACGAACGGCCGCCCCCCCCATATCACACTTCCATGCCTCTCTGTCCCTTGGCCTCAAACCATGGGGCGCTGGAGTCTGCTGCATGGGAGAGCACTCTCAGAGTACAAAGATGGGAATGGGAGGCAGTCCTAGGTGTGATGATCATGGAGATAGTAGGCAGTCCTAGGTGTGACCATTGGAGATAGTGGGCTGGCAAAGTGTAAAAGGGATGGGCAGAGGAAATCTTTCTCTGCCCCGCTGTATCGCATGGTCAGTCTGGTCTCTGGTATGATGCCTGTGATCCATCATGGTATCACAACTGACCCCCTCCCCCAGTTTCAACAGTCAATGACACTGGGCCAGAATGACCTGGTGAGTCTACAGGGCAATCATGAGCAAGATCATAGCATCACTTGTGCACAGAAGGAGCGAAGGGAAAACCAAACTGGTGGGCCTAATGGGCAATCCTGAGTGTGCTGATCATGGAGTCCGCTGTGCACAGTGGGGATGAAGACACAGGGAAAGGACCAAACTAATGAGCACTGACCACCATCAAGAGTTCACGCATCACGTCTGTTGTACACAGACAGGAAGGCAGATAGCTGAGAATGCAACTATAGAGTGTGCACGGAGAGGTGGAAAGAACTGAGGAGTATGAACAGAACATCATAAGCACAGCCACAGACAGGGCAGAAACACAGGGTAAGGAACTAACAGCGCACACAGCAGTCAGCTGTCAGTACGCCTATGGACAGAGTAGCACACACACAGGATGTGAATGTCTCCATGAAGGCACAAGACAGACCTGCTAGCCCCTATCACTCTGGTCTCCATGGAGACACTAGACAGACCCGCTAACCCATATCACTCTGGTCTCCATGGAGACACTAGGCAGACCTGCTAACCCATATCACTCTGGTCTCCATGGAGACACTAGACAGACCTGCTAAACCCCTATCACTCTGGCTGCATGGCCTACAAAACTGGCGAGGGAGTCAGCATAGGGGGAATAGTTTTAGACATCTACGGCAATAATTCAAAGTAGAGAAGACTGTACGGCGACAAGCCCCAAACAGTCTTCTGACATTCTGGGACTACCTACTGCAATGAGCCCCTAACAAACACCAACCTGAAGATCTGAACTGGACTACCTACTGCAATGAGCCCCTAACAAACACCAACCTGAAGATCTGAACTCATGAAATTCTATTATACCTCACTCCCTTTCTCCCAGTAATGCCCAAACTTACAATCCTGACAGCAGCTGACACTTTTTGAGGCTGGGTGTAAAATTGTCTTGCAAAACAACACCAATGAAGACTGCACAACAGAGGAGAAAGACCCCTGATAGTATAACTCACTCTCTCATGACAGTCACTTAGCAGCAATTGAAGATAACATCATGGTTTATCAGAAATCCAAAATAGGACATCTGGACCCTAACAACTTAAAAAAAAAAAACCTTTTGACAGACACTGTGTGGAACACACACACACACACACACACACACACACACACACATCAGACTAGTAGATCTGGCAATTTAGGAGTCGCGCTGGGACTATTTACGTTGAATATTGATCGAGACTGCCAGAGGCAACCTTTCTGAAATCAAGCGTGCACACTGTACAAGCCGACACCTATTTACAACACATTAGTACTGTTTTGTGCAACAGTGTCTAAAACACAAAAGTAAATGAAGAGAAAAGAAAAAAAAAGCACATCCATAATGATTAACAGGAAAAAAAAAACAAAGGACGAAATAAAGCAGAGATGGAAGAAGCGGCAGAAAAAGAGAGAGAAAAAAAAAAATCATGAAAAAAGGAGAGTGAAAGAGAATGGCAGAAAAGAGAAATATTTCTGTCACAAGAATTTCCAGAAGATCAGGATACAGTTTGCACTGTAAGAGAATCCTCCCAGTGATACCCCCCCCACGACTGTACAACCCATTCCCATCTCCCCCATTCCCAACAAGAGCACTGAAAGGAAGTTCCCCACCGGCTGTTAACCATCACACACACACAATGCCCACAGCAGCTATGCATATCTGTGTGGATGGAATGAATGCAGGACGTTTTATTCCCCCCCTCCAAAAGGTTCAGTTTTAGACAAGTGGAACAGTGGAATGAAGTGCATCCAGGGGGAACTAACTCTCTGCGAGATGTGGAATGAGAGGGCGGACCAGAGGGAAAAGGGTTTGGGAGGGAGTGGAAGGGGAAGGTGGGAGGAGGGGGGGGGGTTGGGTGTCCATGGTCGATATCAATGTTTGATGTTAGAATCTAATGCAAACGTGTGTGACTGTGCATGTATCCAAACTGTTATGTAACTGATACAGTAGCGTCCATGATGCTGCTGCTTGCCATTCTATATTGGGTCACCATGCAAGCTGCGGATGAAACAAATAGAACGAAACAACAACCAACAACCACCAACCAACCTGCAAAGAGTTTTGATAATAAACCATTTACAACTTACAAAAAAAAAAAAGAAAAAAAAATATCTTTATCAATGGTGTCTCAGGTTTTATTTTCAATCCCTTGGAGATCTGGAATGTAGGATGTCCGTACGTGCATGAGCATGTGTGTGCATGTGCACAGATTTATGTATGTGTGTGTGTGTGCACATGTGCATATGTATGTGTGTGTGTGTGTGTGTGTGTGTGTGTGTGTGTGTGTGTGTGTGTGCACATTTGCATGAGAGACAGATAGAGAGAGAGAAAGGAGGGGGATGGGGGGCAATGGGGTGGCCTTGCGCAATCAAGTAATTCATGATCTCTATTTGACAAACATATTCTCCTACCCTACAAAACTTGTTTATTCTTTCAACAACATGAACGATTGTTCAAAACAAAGATATTGATCCCGATCTAATGTGATCATTCAAAAATGCAAAATGTAAAATATAAGATGGAAGAAAAAAAAAAATCATGCTTCCCACCCACCCCACCCCCACACACTGGCATCTATCTGAGAAGGTGATCTTAGAGACCAAGCATCCCCCAATCCCTTTAAAAAAAGAAAATGATAAGGGCAAACCAATGACTGAAAACAGTAGGCTTCTTCACCACAGAACACACCGATCCCAACCAATATCCTTCATTGCAAAATAAAAAAAGCTTTCACATAGGATGTCAAGGGGAAAAAAGCCATCAGCTCCCCTCCCGTCCCCTGCCTCTGAGAAGGCTATCAATGAAGAAGAGAGAGAGAGAGAGAGAGACAGAGAGAGACAGAGAGAGAGAGACAGAGAGACAGAGACAGAGAGAGACCAGAGAGACAGAGAGACAGAGAGAGAGAGAGAGAGAGAGAGAGACAGAGAGAGAGACAGACACCGACAGAGAGCGAGAAAGAGCGGAGTCAGGGTCAGAGCTCGCCTTCCATTATCAGAATTGTCAGAGAACCGGTCTGATATGAATACAAAGAAGTCGTAGCTACTGGAGATGTGCAGGTTTGAGAAACCGTGGGTCATGGCGATGTTCAAAATACTACCACCACCACAGTGACATGGGGAACGGTAACTTCTTCCTTTTGTGACAAAACTCGGCAAAACTTAAACCCTGATCACAGATTGTGCGCATTTGGCTCATGCAGGTGATCAGTGTGCCTTGTTATACCATGGACGTAAGCAGTAGAATGGCTTTCGATGAAATCGTTGGGCATTCCTTATTGGATAATAGACACCGTTTCGCTCTGGAGAAAGACAGAACTGGGCGAGTAAAAGCGTGTGGTTAACGTGAACACATCTCGTTTCCAGATGCATCGGCATCAAGCAAGTGATGACTGGCACTTGTGTCTGTTTTATCACGTGTTAAAACAAACGGCAAACAACCACCAACCACACATCCTCCATATTCGTTTCCTGTTGAGGGAAAGGCTGTCAACACGTAGGGGGGAAAAGCCCTGTATTTAGGAAAGATGACAAACAACGAAAACAGTATGTACTTAATTACAGACACCACTTAATAACATCGATCGTAGCTAACTGATTAACGTCCTTAATACAGGAAGGAGGAGAGGGGAGGAGACTTTGCCGTGCCGGAGCGCCAACTATTCGACTTTATATTTCACCCATAGATGAAAAAGGTAAACGTTTAATAACAAATACAAACATAACATGACGAACAGCTCATAACAAGGCTATACTGGCTAACAGACATTGCATAATGGACAGATAGTGTCCGCTCGAGGCAGTTTGTGCAGCAGTCTCACTATCGAGTGACTAGATTAAAACAAAATAAGCATGGATATTATAAATAATGACTAGAGAAAACAAAAGGATAACATACGTTCTAGGGCAAGACAAAGACAGGAGGATGGGGCTCAAAGGGGGGGGGGGGGGGGGGGGGGGGGGGGGGGAGGGGGGGGGGGGGAGCGGAGTCAAAAGACCACGTCAGAAAAAAAGGAGGTTACGAGCACACAGAGCTTCCAGAGGGCGGGCGCAATGATGGGTTCGAGACCTGTTTGGAAACAGATACAAACACCAAAATGTACGAATAAGAAAGGACCTGCGGATATTGCATTTCTACAGTACAGAATGTTCACTTTGAGCATCTTTTTTCTTCAGTGAGAAAGTAGCTTTCTCATGTGTCAACGTTGGCGAATATGTTCGTGTCGTCTCATACGCTGGTCTGCAACTTGAGAATTATTACTTTTTAACTTAAAAAAAAATAATCCGGAGTAGACTTGAGTGTGATTAACACGTAGAGAGAGAGAGAGAGAGAGAGAGAGAGAGAGAGAGAGAGAGAGAGAGAGAGAGAGAGAGAGGCTAAAAACTAGTGAAAATGGAATGGACTACAAGCAAGAGGCTGGCAAACTGACACACTTTGTCAGCTGGGTAACCAGAGATACTACGTGATTTTCTGCTTTCACTAGGGAGTAAAATTCACGTAAGAGGCTTTTTTCTTCCAGAGCGAACACCTGCAGGCCATTTTCTTTACATATCCGTGGCGTCTACTTTACTCGCCAAGAGAGTGGATTCGTCATGAGAAGGTTTTTGTCGAACGAGTACTTTTACTCTTGAATACGTACATTCGGTGGGATGCAAACATCAGCGAACTCTCAAACTCACGGGAACTATTCATGACTGGTTGAAGATTTCATGTGCCAAATAAATAAAGTAAATGAAAACTTTGGATATATACAAGTAAAAAAGGCTACACGTCCGGCAGAGGATCAAATTACATGTGAACAGACATCGTTCGTCTCATGGTTGGCATACCTTGATAAAACATTACGGACGTGCATGGTCGTCCTAACCGGGAAGTGTTTTCCAGGCACCACACCGCCCCTACTCCACTTCCACCACCTCCTCCTTCCTGTTTTCTGCACACACACACACACTCACGCGCGCGCGCGCGCGCACACACACACACACGCACACGCACGCGCGCGCGCGCGCGCGCGCTCACACACACACACACACACACACACACA
>JADBJO010007945.1:12500-17500 GCA_016801955.1 Conus betulinus
AAGACGAGGTTACCCTAGTCTCACAGTTGCTGCTTCACGGACTTTGATGATTGGGCGGGAAAGTATCGGGTTGACTGGGGAATGGGTTAATGCTGTGTGTGTGTGTGTGTGTGTGTGTGTGTATGTGTGTGTGCGTGTGTGCGTGTGTGTGGTGTGCGTGTGTGTGTGTGTGTGTGTTGTGTGTGTGTGTGTGTGTGTGTGACAGAGAGAAATCAGACACGGAGAGTTGGAATGCATGCAGCATAGCAATGTGTGTGCATGGGCAAAAGCGTACACACACACACACACACACACACACCCACACACACACACACACACACACACACACACAGACACGAGAGAGAGAGAGAGAGAGAGAGAGAGGAGAGGAGAGAGAGAGAGAGAGAGAGAGAGAGAAGATGCAGAATACAATGTACTGATTTTTGTTGTTTAGCGACATAAGCTTACGATTTATGTCATCATTACCTCCCACATCGGGAATAAATTCTTTATCATTTCTGACACATTTTAATGCACCCCTTTGAGCGCACTTAATTCTCTCTCTCTCTCTCTCTCTCTCTCTCTCTCTCTCTCTCTCTCTCTCTCTCTCTCTCTCTCTCCCGTGCGCGTAAGCACACGCCCTCAAACGTGTGTGTGTGTGTGTGGTGTGTGTGTTCTGAAGAGAGAGAGAGAGAGAGAGAGGGAGAGAGAGAGAGAGAGAGAGAGAGAGAGAGAGAGAGAGAGAGATATTCCATAGCCACATCTGTTCAAACTTGTCGATCATTATGTACTGCGGAATGCTTCCCAATTCCCCCCCCTTCATAATCTCCCAGGCAACACCACACCACAACCAGACAAACTGCCCCCAAGTAGATTTAACCTGACATCCACCGCGTCGTCGCCTATCTCACGAAGGACAGTTAACGGTCACACTGTAAATCCCATCGAAGGCACGTCCAGCAATCAGCAGGCCTCTGGAGATGGACCTGCGGCCACACGGGGCGCCAAGATTGTCAGCAGAAGATAAAGCGCAGAGTCAAATATTGGCATCTGTCCCCCCAGCCAGACGTGTTCTGACTAGCGGAGTGGGGTCAGGGGTGTGACAAAAATGGTCCTCAACGGCACGTCGTCAGAAGGCTTTCAAGACCTGAATGATGTGAAAGATAACTGAATTCGGTGTGGCAGTAAGCCACTTTTTTTTTTTTTTTTTTGCAAGTGGCGCGCGTGGCTATGTTGTTATGTTGTATTTTCAAAGAGATGTTTTGATCTAGTGCCGTTATACGGTATGTAGTCTAAATACGCGAGTCCACATTGCACAGCTCGAGCTCGAGAGAGAGAGAGAGAGAGAGAGGAGAGAGAGAGAGAGAGAGAAGAGAGAGAGAGAGAGAGAGAGAGAGAGACAGGACAGACAGACAGAGAGACAGACAGAGAGACAGAGACAGCGATAATGAGACAGAGGCATACATGCCAGCTGTACACATTTTTTTATGATCAGCAACTGTTTGGAATTGTTACAGAGAATGTTTAGTTTATAAACTGTTGCAGAGAATGTATAGTCTACATTCAAGCACATGTTTGTAACGCCATCTTCTGACTAGATCAGCCGCCAGACATCCGATCACTTAAAACATAAGTAAACCTACCACCACCAACAAAGAAGTAATAAAAACCACAGATATAAGAATGACATGAATGGTCATTACGAAGGTAAGAATACTTAGAGTTCCTGTCATTTCCCTCGTTCAGTCAGAACCGATCAAAAATACGTTACTGCATGACTTTAGATGACACCGATAATACGGCAAACATAACTTCACTATTACTTATCACTGCCCAAATTTGATACATACCCTTTTTAAACGAATGGATTCGGTACTATGCTGATCAGATACTTTCGTTTGATAATGACAGCCTAATTATCCCCCCACTTATCCCCGTCACGCCGTCACGCGACGCTGTCGACCGATGCCGGTGTTTGGGTCACTAATTAAGTCTCATTAACACTGCTGTGACGACCAACAGCTGCGTACTTTCGTGTCCTTGACCGGACTGGCCCAGGCCGTGAACTTTTGCTCGCCAGACCTGCGACCTACAGTGTCCAGACGGACGACGAGGGGAAATTGACGAAAAGACTAGGTCACGGGGGCGAACAGTGAAATTCTGATGACGAAATGTTTAAGTCATTGCATACGAAAGGTGCAGCTTGTGCTAACGAGAGTAAAGCTTAAGGGACGAAGGGGGTAAAGTTGTAGTACCACAGTGGTAAGCTCTACCACGAAAGGGTAAACAATAAACAAGTAGAGTAACTCTTGCTCCCACGATGAAACAAATACACGCACATAAATTCCCAAAGGAATGCTACTTACGGCACTGAATCGCCTAGCAGATATGGGGATGTTTTCTTGTTCGTTCAGTGTGCTCTGTGCTGTCATATCTGCCAGGCGATTCGGTGTCGTAAGCAGCATTCCTTTGGAGTTAAGGACGCGTATTTGTTTCATCGTGGGACCAAGAGTTACCTTACTTGTTTACTGTTAATTGTCCCCTGCCTCATTTCATATTTACTTCCACTAAAGGGTGTAAGCTGACAGGATAAAGGTGCAAGTCATATGACAAAACGATAAGCGTATTTGCCGTTACTATTCTGCTGAACTAGCACTAAAACGCAAGAAGTGCTTCAAAATATGAGTACATGTTTATTATGTGATATAATACACAGAAACCTTGTTAAATAACAACAAAGAAACAACCAGCAAAAAAGAAAAACCCGAAAAGATAGGACAAAAGTACATAGGACGAAACGATGAGTAAGCAGAAACTCATAGAACAAAAGGACAAGCACATAAGACGAAAGAGTAAACTCACAGGACGAAAGGGTAAGCTCGAAGGACGAAAGGATGATTTTATAGGACGAAAAGGATAAACTCATATGACGAAAAGAGTAACCTCATAGGATGAAAGGTCAAGCGTATAATGCAAAACATTCTCCAGCTTACTAGTTTTACTTTGTTTATTTTCAAACAAGGTCTGTCATCAAAGAAGTAAATCCAACCCAAAATATTGCTTAGAACTCGCTATGGGAGAAGTACAGTAGAAAGCACTCAAGAAAAAAAAAAAAAAGGGCGGGCAAAAGCTGCAGAATGGCAGAAAATTTCACATCAGGTGACTTCGTTAGTCTCAGGTGACTTCGTTAGTCCTAACATACATGCACGCGCATGCATATAGATCTCCTACATATATGCTAGCACCTATAAAAACATGCATGCACATAAGCATACCCCCCCCCCCCCCCCCCCCACACACACACACACACACACATGCGCGCGCACGCACGCACGCATGCACGCACGCTTTTCTTTCTCTTACCTCTGTTACTCTCGATTACACACACAACACACACACACGCACACACACACGTATATATCTCGATATATAATATATATATATATATATATATATATATCTGTATTATGATAATTTCTGTTACGAATGAGGTAATCTATGATTTCCCTGTATTCCTTTCAAATGTAAATCATTTTGTTTGTCAGTAACTCTGCTTGTCAGCCTGTCTCCTCTCTCTCTCGCTCTCTCTCTCTCTCTCTCTCTCTCTCTCTCTCTCTCTCTCTCTGTCTTCGATGAGAGGTTCTGTTTTGTCAAAGCCATCGCCATTAAGTCAGAGCCATTAGAAATGAGGTTCGCCTATGTATAAAAAATCATTAACCGAAAAAAGGCATCAAAAAGACATCATCACCACCACCACCACCATCACCACCACCGCCAAAAAAACTACGCCATGCCAAACGACTTTGGTGGAATCGAAATGCTGGTAAAGCTACGCCAGGCCAAAGATCTATACTGAACAGGATCAGTATTTCCACCTTCAGCTAGTTTGCATTTCGCTGCGCACATTAAAGCATTCATCACTTCCTGTTGACCTAACTGGCTCTGTTCTGTCACTCATGGGTTGGCTGTTTGTCCACTTCGCAACTTATAGTTTCAAATCATCAATTTTGATGCTTAAACGCTCTGGTTCACATGCAGACAAAAGCCTACATGCAGGCAGTATAGTAGGTCGACCTCGCTAAACAGCAGATTACAAAAAAGTGGCGTACGTGGTTACCCGAGAAGACACTCTAGCCTAGTGAACAATTCTCTCGCCTGGATGTATAGATAGTGGCTTGCAGGACTCCAACAAAGGGGAAATAGAGGGAAAGCGAGGCGAGAGGCTGATCCTGTCACTTCTACATCTTTGGCCAAGCCGACAGCGTGGATGCGGAGAAAAACAAAATGGCGGTCTGCTCAAGCAGCAGAATAGGTCAACCTATCAGCTGCCCGTGCCCTGGTCCTGTGTGTCTTCTGTAGAGCCCGCCCAAACTACCCCCAAATGTCACCCGTCTGTCACCCTGGGAGGGAAGTGCGTGATCCACGATTCCGCGAGATCCGTTGCCACTTCTCACCCCTCTCTTCCTTCCCCAGCTTCCCACTCCGCCCTATCTCCATTCCCCCCTTACTCCCTGTCTGTCAAAGCAGGATCGCCGCTAAATCTCTCTCTCTCTCTCTCCTCTCTCTCTCTCTCTCTCTCTCTGTTGTTTGCTGAAAGAGAGAAGGGGGAGAACACGCGCGCGTGGGTGCTTTTTTTTTTTTTTTTTACATTGCCTTTTTCTTGCCTGTCTGTCTACCTCTATGGTCGATCGACTCACTGAAATGGCTTGAGTGTCTGATAATTATACATTATGTATAGTCTTGCCTGTCATACGGATCGACTGTCTGACTAAAATGCTCAGGGTTAGGATTATATACTTTATTACAGTCTATAGCAGATTGCACAGAGGCTTTATATATGCAAAAAATACAGTTTTATGTACCTAGAATTCTATCTGCCCGTCTGTGTGTCTGTCTCTATTTTCTGTCTGTCTGTCCGTCTGTCTGTCTGTCTGTCTCTTGAACGTATCACAAATACTCTCTGTCTGTCTGTCTGTCCTGTCTGTCTGTCTGTCTGTCTGTCTGTGTTTGTCTCTGACGTC
>JADBJO010007945.1:30000-35000 GCA_016801955.1 Conus betulinus
TGTGTGTGTGGTAGAGCGCGTGCGCGCGCGCATACACATGCGTCCTGCTGAATGTATTTTCACTTATACACGCTCCATATATTCAATGTGAACGCGTCACGGCTGGCATTTCTCTTGCATCTAATGCAGGGAGGGAAACGATGCAGAGAAATTGGAGATGCAGTAGCATACCTAAAAAATAACCTGGGAATATGTTGTGGGATGGCTCTTTGTGGAACCGACATCAATGGCAGAAGACATCAATGGAGTTTGAGGAAATAAGCAACTCTTGCGCTCGATCGTTGAAGGTGACAGGGAAAAAGAAAAGGAAAGCATGAGAGAGAGAGAGAGAGAGAGAGAGAGAGAGAGAGAGAGAGAGAGAGAGAGAGAGGAGAGAGAGACAGAGACAGAGAGGAGAGAGAGACAGAGGAGAAGAGAGAGAGAGAGGGGGAGAGAGAGAGACAGAGACAGACATACAGACAGACAGAGAGAGAGAGAGAGAGAGAGTGGGGGGGGGGGGGGGGGGGGGGGGAGATGTAATGCGGAAAATGCGAATTTGATTTGCCCGGTTCAAATTATGACATTTTGATTGTGCTCTTGAGTTAAATTCGACATCGCTGTTAAAGCGAAATGGTGTGCACTCTTCCCCATCCAATGCGCCACTAGAGAGGAAAGTGAAAACAAAAAGCGATTCTTTCAGGATCACAAACCTCCCAGCAGACATCGCCACACAAATCTCATTAACTTAAAACAAAAATTCCATTTCGATGTTGTTTGATCTGTTTTTGAACGAGAACGGTGTAAAAACCTCAGAACGTGCTAATGAAAGGCATTCCTTGGACGTCAGTGCTTGAAGGGTCCCCAGTTGCCAAGAACACATTTTCATTCCCAAGTAAGCACAGAGAGAGAGAGAGAGAGAGAGAGAGAGAGAGAGAGAGAGAGAGAGAGAGAGAGAGAGAGAGGAAATCCGTATCAGGCGGAACTAGCCACGGTCAGGTAAAGCGAAACATCAATCACAAGCACTGACGTCTGTGGGAAAATTTCACGCGTATTCATTTCAGGTCAAGACCGGTAACTACCTGCCAGACTATGTCAATCTATGCAAACAACGGCTTTATTCCGAGCTCAAAAGCTCCAGAAACAGGAACTGTTAAACTGGCAGTCTTATTACCTAGTACAAGCAGCCCCTACCCTCTGTGCACACACACACACACACACACACACACACACACACACACACACACACACACACACACACACACACCACATGCACATGCACTCTTCTTTCTCGACGGGCTTCCGGAGTGGAGACAGTATCAAAACCCTATCCAAACTCGGAACCAGACACACGACACCCCAGTTAGTTATAGGATACTCATCGCCCAAAGACCCTTAATCCACGACCCCGAAGTTGTCCAACTGGAAAACGATCCCCGACTGTCGCCACCAAAGCAAACAAGGGCTTGTCCGGAAGGCGTCGGAGCTCCCCTCGTCCTAACACCTCGCTTTCTCCCTTCACAATGGACAACGTGTCAATGCCTGTCTTGCCGGGCTGAGACCCCCTGCTGGCGTGAAGGGGGAGCAGGGTTTTTTTTTTTTTTTTTTTTTTTGGTTCCCTCCACAAATCTGTCTCTGTTGTTACAAATCTGGAGACGGGGGCTTTTTTCCTCCCTCGCCAGAACAGTCCCGGTGGTAGACAATTTGATTTTCGACGACTTTTGGGAAAAAAATCTTGAGGTTTGGTATGAAAATTCTGTTAACATGAAAACTTACGAATGCAATTTTACCAACAGGAAAATGGTTAGCTAGGAAACAGCATTGTTCAAAACAAGATACAAAGGACTGGGATTAAAAGTACGCAAAAATAATGTGCAAAATATAACTTCGATCGATCTTCCGTGTATCCCTTCTGAGATACAAGGCGGTCTGCAGGGAAAGTACCAGGGGTTTTGGACAACTAAAGCGCAATGTAAGTCATGTGTGAAATCAAAGCAGTATACTGACAGCAGGGAATTCTGGAAAGGCCACATGATTGGGGACATTTTGTGTGTGTGTGTGTGTGTGTGTGTGTGTGTGTGTGTGTGTGTGTGTGTGTGTTGTAATAATGACAGTAGCGTTTAGGACATCAAAGATGAAGCCGTGGAATTCCATTCATGTCAGAGAGTGCACGGCACCCTTTACATTAGGCCTTTTTACAATATATCCCGGTCTCAGCCAGACCCCCGAGAGATGCAAAACCGGCAGTCTTAGTAATGACATAAATTTTGAGCAGCACCATCAAAGACGCACATAGCTTATTTCAGCAACCTGCTCTGAAGTTACGACGCACTGACAGGCACAAAGAGGCCAGCCTTCAAACTTATTTAGCAAAAAGAGGTTTAGTAATTTCATTCATTAATCTAATGCAATATTTGTCAAAGTGTGACATGCTGATTGATACATTGTGACAGTGACCACGAGTCGAGCAATGCAGCAGTCATGTACCCGGGCTAGGTGATTACGAGTTGTTAGCATGGACCAAAAAGGGACAGAAATTCTTTTGCCAAAACGGATTGTCGACATGATGTATGTAAACGGCGTTCGTAACATGATCGTTTGGTTAGAATATGCATCATCACCTACATTCCAACGTCAAATCTAATGGTGATGCATATACGCACCTGTTAAGTGTAAGACTCTGTGTTTGTGACCGTCTCCATTTGTGCCCATTGCAGTCTCATCTCCCGGTGGGAACCGGCCGGGGCCGGAAAATTCCACAAATAAATATCTAATAGGAACTGAACCAATGACCTCATAGCACGCAAGTCGTAGACGCTATCCATTGACATTTAACTTATCCAATCCCTGAAAACATGCTGATCATGAATTCTGCATGCTGTTAATAATTACCATCTGTGAATGAAAGAAAGTGGTAAATCTCAAAGCGCTTTGTTTTGGCTCAAAAGAAAAACAAAATATCGCTACTCCCATGGTGTTCTGATTGAGGTTGAGTACGTAATTTCGAATTGGTCAGAATTTGCATGGTATGTCAAAACAGCCTTGGACAGAAACCCTAGGGGAACTTCTTTGTCACCTTCACGCCTCCATTCTCCATCTGCTGTAAAAGAATGGAGAGGCGAAGGCCCATGACCCATTGTCCTCCTGAATGTGCCCAAAAAGCGGAGCGAAGGGCTTCAGTGCAAGACACCGACTCCGTAGAAATCCTGTGCGGAGAGTGTGAAATCGGGGGTGATGGGCATTCCTCCGTTTTCAGCCTCTCTGCACTCGTGAGGACAGCAGCAGTGGTGCCGTCTGGAGAGAGAGAGAGAGAGAGAGAGAGGAGAGAGAGAGAGAGAGAGAGAGAGAGAGAGAGAGAGAGAGAGAGAGAGGTGTGGGGTGGAGGATGGGAGCGGGGTAGGGAAGGTCGTGGACGTTGTGGAGGTAGTTGTGGGTTTATAAACTTTGAGAAGGACGTTCTTCTGGTCAGCTACGCCATTAGTAAGGATCATGAAGTAGGAACATTAAAAGAGAAATAAACATATTATATATATAATATATATATTATATATATAATATAATATATATATATATATATATAGAGAGATATATATAGATTAGAGCACCTAATACACAGATATAGATAACTATATATATATATGTTCTTTTAAATAGGCACATCTGACTGAGAGAGAGAGAGAGAGAGAGAGAGCACCTAATGTTTTATACACAGAGTGCCCATGATATAACTGTTCATTCAAGCATCCTATGATGATCTCCATGATTCAATGTTCTTTTAAAGTAGGCATCTGGCCCCTCGGGGCCAGCTGGGCTCCAAACAACATGAACTGAACTGAATGCAAGAGAAAGAAAACAATGTTGCCATGCGTGCTGCTGGCGCTGTATTCCGGCAGATTTTGTGTTCCAGCTCGTCGGTCGCTCCCCTCACCCACCCCCACCCTCTCCACTTTTTCCTCTTTCCTCCATCCCAACCCATGAACTTAAACTGTAGAAAAAAAAATTGTAAAGGAAGTGAGCGCAAAGCTCAGTGAGGTTGACATCGGTCTGTTGCTATAAACAAAGCTATAAACAACGCCCTATATACCCACGCCTAAAAAACATTCCACAGTTTTCCTCTTCTTCATCGTCGATTCTATTCAGTTCATGTTGAGTACTGCGTCTGCCGGCCATTTAGGATAGTAACTGGGCTGGGCTGTCCTCATCGTCGAACACTTAGCGAGGGATATTGGTATCAAGTCAGATCATGTTATTTTATAGCTCATGGGCCCAGCTAATCAGGCAAGCCTTGATCATACCATGACTGAGAGCAAGCTTTGAAATAATCGGAAGTATACACATACTTAAGTCGAAGATTTAAAATCCTAAATCAAACCGATTCCAAAACTTGGAAGCAAAACTTAAACAAAAAGAGACATGTGGATTTGGTCATGAACAGTCATATATATAAAAATATTGTGTAGTTGTATTTATAAACAGCTTTGGACATATCTATACAGAGAACTGTATAACTGTAAGTCTGGATCACTGATGTTAAATACCTACGGCTTGCAATATTGATTTACACTTGTTCTGTTTGTTAACAATAGTCTCCTCAATTCGTCAATAACAAAACATCACACGTATTTAAGTACAGAATTAAAATTCGAACGACATTGTACAATGTAAATGAGTCAATGAGATTTTCTTGAACATTTACGAAATTCTTGGCTAACGCTTGCCGTAATCGTACAACAAATAAATGGATTATAGGAAAAGTACGCGTTAAGGGATGTTCACGAAATCATGAAAATCCAATTCATAACGATGATATGGCACGTTATAGACGCTTCTTTTCTGTGATTGGTTTCTCTATCGGGCTCATTGGCCGTGGTTATATAATGAAGTCAAGGAAGCTGTGCGCATGACGGCGTCTGCAAGAAATCATCATGGATTGTCAATAAAGGTGCCAGACAATAATTCTCGGCACTGCCGCCATCTTATTTCCGTCTGACCTCAGCGCCCTCTGTCGGTTCGGTCTCCGGCTG
>JADBJO010007945.1:37500-42500 GCA_016801955.1 Conus betulinus
TCTGTTTGTGTCTGTTTTTGTTGTTTGTCTGCGTGTCTGCCTGCCTGTCCGTCTGTCTGTCTGTCTGTCTGCTCTGTCCATCTGTCTGTCTCTTTCTCTCCTCTGCCTGCCTGTCTGTCTGTCTGTCTGTCTGTCTGTCTGTCTGTCTGTCTGTCTCTCTCTCTCTCTCTTCTCTCTCTCTCTCTCTCTCTCTCTCTCTCTCTCTCTCTCTCTCTCTCTCTCTCTCTCTCTCTCTGTGTTTTTTCTGTCTTTTCCCGTCTGCCTCTATTTCATTCAGTCTTTCGGTGTCTATGTCATTGTAGTCCTTCCAGTTTTTCCTCATCCAGTATACATAATCACCCTTATATAGAACATTGTATATATAAAGCTTGAAGACATCAGACCTGCAAGATTTCAGACTTTTAAGCCTTTTTCAAACTTATAATACAACCATTCTGAACAATGCTCAGCTGGAAATAATTGCTGGGGTAAAAAAAAAACAACAACAAAAAAAAAAACCCTATAAATAAAGAAACGGTGTCTGAATATTTACCTTTCCTGCCGCAGTTATTGAAATTGTGTTATAAGTTGGAGAAAACACCAGGTTAGAGCTGATAAGGTGAAAAAAACATCTGCAGTTTCAATTACGTTCCCTGCAAAGAGGGAGTTAGCTGCTCCCTACCCCTCCCCTCCCCCCCCCCCCCCCCCCCCCCCCCACCCACATTCATGATCCGCACTCCATTCTGCTCACTCCTTGCTCTACGCCACCCCTTTCATTTTCCCTTCTCCAGCACCCTCCCCCTCCCGCATCTCCTCCGTTTACTCTCCGCCAGATCTGATATCCCCCCCCCCCCCCCCCCCCCCCCCCCGCCCGCTTTTTGTATCAGATAAATATAGCAGTAAATAAAAAGAAAAATAGCACACATGAGCGCAAGCACATGCGTACGGAGGTACGCAGTTACACACACACACACACACACACACACACACACACACACACACACCCGCACGCACGCAAGAGCGCATGCATACACACACACACACACACACACACACAAACGCGCGCGCGCGCATGCGCACGAACGAACGCACGTACGCACGCACGCCCTCGCATACACACACACACACACACACACACACACACACACCACACACGCACGCACGCACGCACGCACACACACACACACACACACACACACACACACACACACACACACACACACACACACAGAGGGATAGATGGACGGACGGACATACGTAGCCGCTTCCCAAGTCATCACGAAGAAACAGCATGTGATGCGTTAACACGCGTGCCGAGACGAGACGGGGGTGGGGGTGGGGGGGTGGGGGGGGGGGGGGGGGGGGACTTGCCTTCAAACATCAGAAATGGCGCTCTTCCCATGGGACCGTTTGATGAGAGCCTCTGGATTTACGACTGTGATAATGTCATCTCCGGTCTAAGGCTGGTCACTGACGCCCCGTGAAATCCTACTGAGCCTCGGAGGGATGTCTTCACAGACCGTCACCTCTAAGGTCCTTGCGGCTCGCCTCCTTTCAGTGGTCAAACAAGCTGCCGTCAGCTCTAAGGTCTTGCGGCTCGCCTCCTTTCAGCGGTCAAAGAAGCTGCGGTCAAAGATCTGGCGAATTCCCACGTGGCGAAAATTAAGGGGGGTTGGCAAGGCGCTAGTTGAGAGAGGGTAAAGGAGAAAGGGGAACAGGAAGGATCCTCAGATTCCATGCAACTGCACGGACTTCTGTGCCCTAAATCAGACCTAATAAGTGGACGGGTTTGACAGTTGATTAGATTCTGGGGTATCCGCGGTCACTGACTTTGCTTTGGTAGTTGTGGAAAGGCAGACTGGGCAATTCCTTTGAAGTCCACGGCCGACAGTTGACGTCTCTGATGAAGATTAACAGCCTCTGCTCCGGCGAAGACTGTAACGGTAAACGAGGAGCGGGCATACTAATGCCGTTATCACTGAACAGATTGATGCTGACCACTTTCAAAATCTCCGGTACCAAAACGTTGTTTAACCCTTCCCCTAACCGCCTCTTCTTCTGGCCCTCTGCCCCCATTCTTCCCACCTCCTCCCCCGTCCCTGCATCCATACTCCATCCCCGTCCACTCCCCTTCCGCGCCTCTCCCGCCTCCGTCCGCTTCTCA
Source organism: Conus betulinus (assembly GCA_016801955.1). NCBI lineage: Eukaryota > Metazoa > Mollusca > Gastropoda > Neogastropoda > Conidae > Conus > Conus betulinus. The sequence continues at coordinate 39,644 of JADBJO010007945.1, forward strand.
TCCTTCACATCAACCCCGTGATTTCGGCAGTTAAACCATGGTTCGGTCAAAGCCCCCGAGACTAACTTCCTAGACGAAGATTTTATTTTTGGGGTTAGTGTGACACTAATGAGTGGGTATCTTGAGATTCATGTGCAGGCGCACGACGTCTGTGTTGTGAACGTAGACACCTGTCTAGACACTTCATCTGCACAAGGGTGTGCTCATAATGCACACGGACCCTATTTTTAGGTTACTTTGTACGAGAAGATGGTACTCCATCATTATAAGCGTTAAATTCTATCCGTCATAAGTGCTTATCTTTTCACAGAAGGAAATTAGATTCCTTCAATGGAATGATCATTCAGATAATGTCTTCCAGCGTAGCATAGACAGTCTCTTTATCAAGGACTGAAATACTGTGTCAGCACAAGCCTTCCGATGGGACTTCCGGGTTGTAGGTGCTGAGTCTCTCCTTCAGAAGCTGTCTGTGGAAAACTTTCTGTGTTTTCTACTGTACTGTTGTTACTCTGTTCGTCTTCCTGTATGTTTTTCTGTTCATTTTGTTGGTGCTTGCACACACACACACACACACACACACACACACACACACACACACACACACACACACACACACACACACACACACGCACGCACGCGTTCTCACACGCATAAACACATTGTTTCTATCTTGATTGTACAGCCGTTTCGATAATTATCATTCTTGTCATTATCTTATCATACTTTCCATTTCTGTTTTTTTTGTTCGTGTGTGTGTGTGTGTGTGTGTGTGTGTGTGTGTGTGTGTGTGTGTGTGCGCGCGCGCGCGCGCGCGTGTGTCTCTTGTACTTGTTCTTGTTTTTGCTGTTTATGCTGTTCTTCTTCCTCCTCCTCCACCACCACGTCTTTCTACCTTCCTCCTCTCCTCCTCCTACTTCTTCTTCTTCCTCCTCCTCCTCTTCGTTCTCTTCCTCCTCCCCTCCTCTTCATCTCGCTTCTTCCATACAGTAAAAGATACGACCATGTTTGGCGCCAGGGCCGGCCATCTCCATGGCCTATTCGCTGGCTGGAAGTGGCCCGAAATACGCACAAGCGCACGATGTTCTATTTCAGGCGGGGCTGTAAGACCGTAAAGATACCTTTGCCGGACGAAAACTGTGGCCTTTTTCAGATATCGACTGATCATGAGGAAAAGTTCAACGGGTAGTTTGAATGCCATGACACCGCTTTAAGGAGGCTGGCCGAGCTGTAAGCATTCTCGTTTGGCTGGGAATGAATGTGGCTAAAATAGCAGAAAATAGTGAGGCACAATTACAGTGTAATATGAACCAAGCTGGTGTAAGAGTCAGTCAGAGAAGAATGTTGAAATGAGAAGATGATGAAACCGATTTGGTTCTTACTTTATGTCGTCCCTGTATACTTGGCTATGCTTGCCCGTTCTGACACATGATAAAGCTGCCTCAATGTGAAAGTTTATCGTTATTGGAAGAGCCAAAGAGAACGAGAAGAACAGGGACACACACACACACACACACACACACACAACACACACACACACACACACACACACACACACAGAGAGAGAGAGAGAGAGGGAGAGAGAGAGAGGAGAGAGAGAGAGAGAGAGAGAGAGGAGAGAGAGAGAGATATGGGCCATAACCACTGTCACGACGATTCCACGCATGGTATGTTCTATAAGTAAACTCCAACACCAAAAAGAGACATTCAGGCACACTCTCATTTCAGCTGTATAAACCAGCACAAATACAACACACACACACACACACACACACCACACACACACACACACACACAGCACACACACACACACAGACACACACACACACACACCACACACACACACACACACACACACACACACACACACACACACACAGAGAGAGAGAGAGAGAGAGAGAGAGAGAGAGAGAGAGAGGAGAGAGGAGAGAGAGAGAGAGAGAGAGAGAGAGAGTTTCTTTTCCACAAATCCCTGCGAAAGAACACTCTTCCGCTGGCTCCTATCTTGCAAAATACCCCTGAGACAACAGAAACAGGAGCATCCCACATATTACAGTGACAACCCCCAACCATTCCACAGGATCATCATCTTACACCTCAAATCCTTTTACCATTTCCAACCTCACATCCCAATCGTTTTCTTTTTAGTACTATTTTTGAAAAACTTCATACACACAAGACGGCCCGCGTAATGGTTTGATTGCAAAAACGGTCATTTTCATTAAAAGAAAAAAAAGAAAAGAAAAAAAGAAACAAAACTAACCGAGAGACTCAAACCGGATTTGAGCAACTGACTGACCAGGGACGGAATTGCCTTCTCCATACGGTCTGGTCTGGTCTGGTGTGGTTTGGCTGGACTTTCTCACTGGCACCCCGGGTATTAGGTTTCCTGTTGGTCTGGCAGATACCGGTGTCGGTGGGGAGGAGGGGCGGGAAGAGATTAACCTGGGGAAAGTCGGAGGCAGGAGGGATGGGAGGTGTGTGTGTGTGTGTGTGGTGGGGGGGGGGGGGGGGGGATGGTGTGGGGATAAGGGATGAAGACAATGTCTGATCTTGTGGAAGTCCGTGGGGGTGTGAATGAAGGATACCTGGTCTGATTTGGTTTCTGTTGGGCATGATCATATCTTTCTCCGTTTCTCTGTCTGTCTGCCTGCCGACATGCCGACCTGTCTATCTGTCTATCCGTTTGTCTGACAGTCTCACTCACTCACTCTCTCTCTCTCTCTCTCTCTCTCTCTCTCTCTCTCTCTCTCTCTCTCTCTCTGTCTCACACACACGGACACAGAGACACAGTCACACAGACACACAGACACAGTCACACACACACACACACACACACACACACACACACACACACACA
>JADBJO010007945.1:50000-55000 GCA_016801955.1 Conus betulinus
GTGACTTTGGGTTGGTTGAAAGGTTGACAATCGGTAGGGGTTTGAGTACATCGACGTAAACCAGTGAGGACAGAGCGATGAGGGTAATGGGGTATGGTGGGTGGAGAGAGGTAGGGACAGTCAAGACAAAGCCTCATCCAACTCCTATCGTGCTTCCCCCCGAACAGAGACAACAGAACATGGCCGCATGATAAGCTAGCAGCTCCTAGGCAAGCAGTAGGAAGATCGGTTCTATAAAACGCAATGATGTCCAGGATTTTCGCCAAGGAGTTAAGGTGTGCGAACTAGATCCAAGTGAAAAAGGAGGTAGAAAAAGAGACGAGGTAGCGGCCATCAAGATAACAGACCTCTGGGACAACGGAAAACATGCTAAAGAACACAGAATGCGCACAGAAGGTCATAAAGTGAGGTAGAGGAGAAAGCCTAGGGGGGGGTGAGGAGATGATGGATAGTGGAAGAAGACGGGAGAGGCACGTGGCAGAATCGCACGCGAGAGTCAAGATTGAGAGCAGTGGAAAGAGAGCGCACGAGAGGAGAGAGAGAGAGAAGATGGAGAGACGAAGTGAAAGAGAGAGACGAGAGTAGAGAATACGAGCAGTGTGCTTTGGGGAGAGACAGACAGACAGACAGACAGGCAGGCACAGAGACGGATGGAGATGCCGGCGACGTGTGTGGTGGTAGCGGAGGCGGCGGGACGGGAGGGGGGGGCGGGGGGGGGTAAAGCCCGTTACCGCAGGGAATTTCAACAAGCCCCTTGACAGCGATTAATGCAACAGGCCAGCCGGGGAAATATGACACAGCGATCTCTCTTGTCAGCAGTTTTTCTTATTTACTCTTTCTGAGGAGCAGGGGAGATAACATGTACAATATAGAATAGGTTACTGCTACTCATATCATGACAGGTTTTTTTCCACTGCAGCAGCTGTATACCTCCAGAATTAAACGAAGGAATCCTTCTCAAATCGAACAAAACTCGGCTACCTTTAGAGAATTGTTTGACTTTTATCAACATTTTGAGTACTTCTCTACAGTATGAGTTACTCTCCACTAGGATAGAACTTCCTACCGGGACATATCTATCACACTTCTTATTCTTTGTTTGGCATTGTATTGTTGATTAGTTGTTGGTTGTTGTTTTTATTCTTTTTGGACCATTATTTTGATCAGCTATTTTTCAGCCTTTAGACATTCGTCTTTGTACTTTAGGGTATCGGATAAAACATTTTTCTTAGGTTTCGTTTTTTGTTTACATATGAACAGTTTGGTCCTCGTCTTGAGGATGCACGTCAGACATTTACCTTATGTTTTTTGTGTTTTCCTATGCAGTTTAAATGCATCCACTGAGGAAGAAGAAAAGCAACCGATGAGTCCAAACAGATAAATCGCTATGACAACTCATTGATAGGCCCGGCTCTCATTCTTACATCCATTCTATCCAGTTTGAAAACACTCATACTCACAGAACAAGAAACACCGAGAGTTCGAGTACCGATCGTAGACACTCACACCGCAGTACTCGCCAATCCCTGATCATTTTGCTGTGTTGTTTGCCCCCACCCCCCAGGTGTTAGGTCCGAGGTCGGCATGTTTGTCCGGTCAGCTGCGAGCTTTGGAATTAGTCTCGTTCTGAATCGATCCGAGGTTTGCCCTTATTGATATTTAGTGAAGCAGCGATAGCGTCACTGCGTGACAGTGTATGGACGTATGCATTGGCTGTCATGGGAACTGTCGCGCCATTGTTTGATCTAAGCGTGTACGCCATGGACAACAACATGGGTAGCTCGGTCCCCCTTTAACTCGTCTCTATGGCTGCTGTTTTTCTGCTGTGCCAGAGGGCAATGAGAGGAATGAGAGATGATCAGAGTCCTAGCGTTGCACTTTGAAGATGATTTATCGAGAACAGGAGAGCACTAGGCAGCGGAGGATTGGAGAAGCGAGAGAGAGATGGGGGGAGCAGGGCCGGCGCCGAGAAGAAGGGGAGGAGCGACAAAGAAAGTAGAAGAGAGAGTGAGATCGATGAACAAGCCAGAGGAAAGAAGGACTGCATGGACTGTCACGCAAGAACAAGGCGGGAATCAAGCCTGAGAGAGAGAGTCGAGGAGCAATAGAAGGTATGAGAGGGATGAAGAGAGAGCTGCCCCCCCCCCCAAGAAAGAATTAGGCGGCGAGAAAAGAAAGAAGGTGGGTGAAGGGAGGCGAGAGGAGGCGGGGAACGAGCGTCGTCTTTTTCCACACACACACATACACACACACCACCCCACCCCCATCCCGTCCCCCATCTCTTGAACTGGGATACCTTTTAGTTTCAATCATAAGTTCAAATTCCATATAAATCACATTCCTGCACAAACAGCTATTCGCCTGGCAAGCGATTAACCATTCTTCACTCGCTCCAACTCCTACCAACACTGTATCTCAAAACTATTTTTATTAAAACTCTCAATCTTCAGTCCTGGCAGATCCCTGGAAACATGAGTATACATGACATTGTAAAAAACAAAAATAAAAGAAAGAAAAAAAGCCAAAATAGAAAGGTGCAGAATTAATATCAGAGGCAGACTCTGCTGCTCCGGGCTTCGGAGCCGATCAGATTGTGAATAAATCACAAATGCTAATTGGGTATGTATCCACACATCATTCCTGACGTTCGCGGGTTTTGTAGCCGCACTCAGAGGCGAACAAATCACTACCAAAAGGTCCCCAAATATACGACACAGCAGAGTAAGCCACATGGCGGCCAGCGTTCGCTGCGATGATTTAATCATTTGAGGATACACGACACTTGGCGGGAACTACCTGGAAGGGTCCTCACGTGCGGTGCGAAAGGATCAACATAGCAATATCATCATTCTTTCGGTTTCAGCATTTCCGTTCTGTCTGTACTGTCTGTCCCTGCGGTGTGTAACGCTATCGCGGCGCTAAGCGCGTGTGTTTGGTTGATGTTGTGTGTGTGTTGTGTGGTGTGTGTGTGTGAGCGTAGCGCGCTTGCAAGGTGCATGTGTGCTGGTGTGTGTGTGGTTGTGTGTGTGTGTGTGTGTGGTGTGTAGTGTTGTTACTGTAATCTCTCTCAGCTTTTAATACAGCGAAATGCAACATGCTCGGTTGAGGAAATGAATAGGTATCAGTAATTTTATTCTCTCTCTCTCTCTAACCTCTCTCTCCTCTCTCTATCTCTCTCTCTCTCTCTCTCTCCTCTCTCTCTCAGCTTTTATAGTACAGAGAAGAAATGCAACTATACATTTAGGACAATGACTGGTAGCAGTAATATCCATTCTCTCTCTCTCTCCTCTCTCTCTCTCTCTCTCTCATCTCTCTCTCTCTCACACTCTCACACACACCACCACCCCCCCCACCGCACGACCACACACACACACACCACCACACATACACACACTCACACAACACACACAAAGACACACACACACACACACTGACCCCTTCCTACTCTTTTCTTACCCCTCACGACCCTTTTCCAGTAAGCGCGAGGAGCCGCAGCAGTGATGGCGGCAGAGGCAGGCCCTGACAGCTAGAACCACGGCCCTGGCAACAAAGACCCCGCTCTAAACCGTCAGCCGGGCGGCACCGCAGCAGTTGTCTACCTTGCCACCGAGGAGTGAGCGGATTTTAACGAGCCCGTGGTAAATATCCCCCGTTACATCACGAGTGTTTGACTTGGCACTCCGGTCCCGCAGCAAGACGTGCGCTTTATTGGTCATGGAGTGGAATTTCAGGAGGAGGGAGGATAAAGGGCAACGGGAGGAAACATGGGGGAGGAAATTTGGGGGGGGGGGGGGGGGGGGGGGGCGCGGGTGGGGGGCGCGGGGGAGGGGGGGTGGGGGGAGGGGGGGGGGGGTGGGCCAAACCGGACGGGGGAAGGGGGAAGGGGAAAGACGGAGTTGGGGGAGGGGTTGTGTGTGTGGATAGGAGGGGGGGGGGCGGGGGGAGGGGGGGGGGGGGGGGGGGGGGGGGGGGGGGGGGGAATCTTGGGAGGCGAAGAGGGGTGGATGGAACGCCAGAGCAAAGCTCACTGTCGTGAGGAGTTGAGTGATATTATAAAGTGGGGGGCGGCGAATAAATCAGAACAACATTTTTTTTTTTTTACATCACACATTTTTTTTTGTGTCGTAGGGGCCCCCTAAACGATAGGACTTGAGTCTCATCTCCTAAATCACGGACAGTTGGGCATTGAAGCGACTTGTTTTTGTTTGTTTGTCTTTGTCTTTCTTTTTCTTTCATTTCTTTTTATTTCTCTATCTCTCTCTCTCTCTCTCTCTTCTCCTCTCTCTCTCTCTCTCTCTGTGTGTGTCACCATCTTGTGTGTGTGTGTGTGTTGTGTGTGTGGGTGTGTGTGTTTTGAGCGGAAGCTTCGAATGGGATTTTTGTTTTCGTTTTAAGTGTGTGCGCGTTTTTCCATAGAGGATGGAGACTAACACAAGCAAGCAAACGAACAAAGAAAAAAGATTTTTGTGTGGAAGAAAAGGGAGGATACGGCCAAGCGTCGTTGGCTATGATCAAAACTCAACGTAATTTAATGCCAGGTTCCTTGTCGTTTGACAACGTTTATGCGAAGAAGTTTATTTGTAGAAACTGATAAATTACAGATCGTCCGGGAGGAGGCCTTATGAGAGGGATCTTTTGTGACCACCTGCCACTCGGTGCCAGGTGTTTGCTTCTATGACGTATGGTGATGGAAGGTATTGGGCGGCACAACTTTTGCCGGGAACCACAAGCAACGTGCGATTGGACTCATGCACGCACGCATGCCGACGAACAGATACACACTCACATACACGCACGTGTTCGCGAGCATACATATACACACGCCATGCATGCACGCGGCGCGCGCGCGCGCGCACACACACACACACACACACACACACACACTCACACACACACACACACACAACACACACACACACACACCACACCACGGAGACCACGTGTGCGAACACCAATGCGCACACAAAACGCGCGCGCGAGCGTGCCCTCTGACAAGCACA
>JADBJO010007945.1:60000-72500 GCA_016801955.1 Conus betulinus
ACATTTGGGTTAAAGAAAATCGAAAAAAAAAAAAAAATCTGTTTCAGGAGAATGAGGGAGGGGTCCTAAGTAACACTACCAGAACGACAGCTTGTTCATTAAGATGGGCAGCGAAAGGGCATTTGTTAAAAAGTGATTTGTTCGACTCCAGTCTGAACGCGAATTCGTTATTCTGCGACTTGGCATTCACGACGATGTGCGGCTGTACTTGTGTGGAATGCCCTCACTAATCAAAAGCGTAGAAAGTGTGTCTAGAAGCGTTGCAAGGTAGTGAGATGACTTTAAATCAGTGACGTTCTCTCTCTCTCTCTCTCTCTCTCTCTCTCTGTCTGTCTGTCTGTCTGTCTGTCTGTCTGTCTGTCTGTCTCTCTCTCTCTCTCTCTCTCTCTCTCTCTCTCTCTCTCATTATTTCCCCATGTATTGTTTGCTTGTGTGTTTCTGAAAAGAAAGTTTTTCCTTTTGCTGATGACCCGTACCCATTTTTATTTCTATTCTCAGCAAAAGTGTACGTATTTGTATACAGGTCGGCGGCCTTATAATAAAAAAATTCAGAGTTCTCTCTCTCTGTCTCTCTCTCTCTCACTCTTTTTTTTTTTGTTTGTTTGTCTGTCTATCTCTCTGTCTGTCTATCTGTCGGTGTGTCTGTCTGTTTACCGTCTTTCCACCAATCAGAGCGGGTTCTTTGCGTTTAGGCCAAAGGGATAATAAAGACGCGAAGTGCGAATCCTACTGCGCCCCCCCCCCCCCCCCCCCCCCCCCCCCACCCTCCTCCGTTCCTCTCTCTCCCACCTCTTCCCCATCCTCCAACCATTTTACTCGTTCCCAGCTCCCACCCCTCATCCCTCTCCCTCCCCACCCCCTCCCTCCACACGCTGCACTTCTCGTTTCCCCCCTCCCATCCTCCTTCATCCTTCTGACACTGATCTGGTGATGTTGATGTAAACCATAGAATTACAGCCTGACTTCCTTACTTCCATTTGATCGTGTACCATATGCTGTCGATGCCTGAAGATAACCTGGTGTTTCGGGGAGTGGGGGTGAGGGGAGGGAAGGCTGAGGGGGAGGGGCGATAGTTCGAATTCCAGTAGGAATAACATTATAGTAGAGAGGTGGCCGACAGGTGTGTGTATATGAGAGAGAGAGAGGAGGAGAGAGGAGAGGAGAGAGAGAGAGGAGAGAGAGAGAGAGAGATTCAGATTCAGATTCAGATGACTGATTCATATGGTAGGTCAATGCTCTTATGGAGTATGTGAACATTCGTAGCTCCATAGTCGTGAGCAACGGAAAAATTACTAAACAAAACTTGAATAATTCGAAAATGTGTTTTAATTCTAAAGATTTCTAATTTCAAATTCAAGAGAGAGAGAGAGAGAGAGAGAGAGAGAGAGAGAGAGAGAGAGAGTGCGCGTGTGTATGTGCGTGTGCGTGTGTGTGTGTGTGTGTGTGTGTGTGTGTGTGTGTGTGGTGTGATAGATAGATAGATAGATAGAGAGAGAGAGAGAGAGAGAGAGAGAGAGAGAGAGAGAGAGAGAGAGAGCGTTTTGTGTGTGTGCGTGCGTGTGTGTGTGTGTGTGTGTGTGTGTGTGTGTGTGTGTGTGTGTGTGTGTGTGTGTGTGTGTGTGATATTACAGAACGAAGAACCGTGGCAGGAGGCCGAAGGATTAAGCGCTCGCATAGGAGTTAGAAACGATGACGAAGCCAATCGTTGTTTCATCCCAAGGTGTGCTCATGTTGTCCAAACAAAGACCCAGGCGTGCGTTATTTTGTTCGTTTCCTGCGTTTTAAACATAAACATCGTCGTTTTAAACACGAAACCTTCTGTTTGCCTCCCTGCCTCTCAAAACTAAGGTCTCTGTCCATATCCTCCTCCCTCCCTCATCGCTCTCTCTCTCTCTCTCTTCTTCTCTCTCTCTTCTCTCTCTCTCTCTCTCTCTCTCTCTCTCTCTCTCTCTCTCTCTCTCTCTCTCTCTCTCTCGGAATCTGTCACTGTCTCTGTGTCTGTCACTCTGTCCCTGTCTTTGTTTCTGTCTCTGTCTGTGTGTCTGTCTGTGTGTGTGTGTGTGTGTGTGTGTGTGTGTGTGTGTGTGTGTGTGTGTGTGTGTCTCTGTCTCTATCTCGCTCTCGCTCTCTCTCTCTCTCTCTCGCTCTCTCTCTCTCTCTTCTCTCTCTCTGTCTCTCTCTGAATTTGTCTCTGACTCTCTCTCTCTCTCTCTCTCTCTCTCTCTCTCTCTCTCCGTGTCTCTGTCTCATTGTCTGTCTTTGTCTGTCTGTCTGTCTGTCTGTCTGTCTCTCCCTCCCCCCTCCCCCCTCCCCTCCCTCTCTCTCTCTCTCTCTCTCTCTCTCTCTCTCTCTCTCTCTCTCTCTCAGAGTCGCGAAGGCAGCGTACGGCGACATAATACTTTAATGTTCCACAGAGGATTGTTTTGACCATGGTCTCTCCATTCAACTGTTGTTGGGGGGTTGGGGGGGGGGGGGGATCTGCCCTGCTTTTGTTTGTGTTTTGATTTTGTTTGTTGTTTTGTTTCCTAGGAATTCATCCCACAGGACATTCAGCAAGTGAGGAAATCTGTTGCTCAATATATATATATATATATATGTTGCATTGAAAGTGTACTGGCGTGGAAAGTGTACGGGCAAATCGTGGAATGTATACATTCCATGGATCAGCCGTGGTATACATTCCACGATTTTGCCCGTGGAGAGTACACTTTCCACGCCAGTACACTTTCAATGCAACATATATATATATATATTTTTTATTGCTTCAGTACGTACTTTCCAAACGATTTCGTTCCGTGGTTCATGGACAGCCAACGACGGAGTTCGTCTGAGGACCGAAAGGAAAATTGAAATCAGAACTACAGATTATAGACTTTTATGGTATGGTATGCTTCGTGAGAAGGGAGTGTGACTCATGAATTGCTGACGTCATCTGGAGGGTTTTTGTGATGTCAGTCTGCCGTTACGTAGTACACGCCGTTTGTTTGATGAATTCGTTTTTCCTTCTTCTGTGCCGGCAAAGAGGAAGAGAGAAGCCTGTTTTGTGAACCCCCTAATTTTACCTTCCCTCTTTCCCGGCCCTCTGTTATTGTTGTTGGAAATAATAAACAGCCTAGAGCGCTCTCTCTCTCTCTCTCTCTCTCTCTCTCTCTCTCTCTCTCTCTCTCTCTCTCTCTCTCTCTGCGTATACGTGCACGCATGCGCGCTCGCTTGTGTGTGTGTGTGTGTGTGTGTGTGTGTGTGTGGTGTGTGTGTGTGTGTGTGTGTGACTCTGTGTGTGTGTGTGTGTGTGTGTGTGTGTGTGTGTGTGTGTGTGTGTGTGTGTGTGTTCCCCCCCCCCCCCCCCCCCCCCTTCTCTGTATTGGCTGGCCCGTAAAACCAAAATATAACCAAACTGTTCTGACTGTTGGAGTGATGTAGGCACAGAAGACATGGCTGTTTAAACTGCAAACGCTCTCACCCCTGCCGTCCCCACATGATAAAATAAACCACAACTCTCTATGTTTTGAACAGAAAGTGCCGGATATTTTCATTGCTTCCTCTTAAAAGAAAAAAAAAATCGCAGAAGATACTCATCTGGCAGTGAAGTTTGTTGTTCATTATGCCGTCTACCAGAGTTTCTATGCGTTTGTTATGTCTCGCAGGTGTTTTCAGCTGCTTGTGACTTGTTGATGTTTTCTTTTGTAATTTGAGTCATGACAGCATATCCTGTCTTTGCACTATAGCTATCATTTCTTATGCCTGTTACTCCTTCGTCGAGTGGAAGTAAATAATGCATGATTCGGACTCAAATTCTGCAGGCTAAAAAGATAGCTACAGCTAATGTTCAACGTTCAGTCAATTTAATTGTCTGTTTGGGTTTGCATGGGATGTTGTTAGTTAATAAAGTTAGTTTATAAGATGACGTACACACCGGCGACGTGGTATTTCGTGAGTGTCGGGATCGTCTGGGAAAAAGTGAGAAGCTTCTAGAAGGTTTCCTGACATAATTTCTGGAATGTTCCATGCAATTTCATCGCTAGTTCCACGCAATTGCGCTTGAACTTTCTGAAATGTTCCGGATATTCTGATGGGTCAAAATAAGTCATGGTTCCCAAACATTCTGCAAAGTTCCATGCATCCTGATTGTCAGTACTGCGTCGAGATTCGCGAAGTTTGTAGAAACAGTCCACGTTCCTGAGTGGCTGTGCTTCGCCCTGTTTCTGGAACTTTCGATTTCATGATTATGAATGATCGGGGCTTGGGGGTCAGAGAATGTTACTTCAAAGACATTTATCGATGAATAGTGTCAGAAATGAAGGGCATGCCTATGTTTGGTACCTTTGTGACGCTCATATGAAGATTGGTTGATGAGTTATCCGAAGAAAGAAAGAAACAAAAAACCGTAATCTTGTCACAAAATCTGGATCTGAATCAACGACAGATCAGAACTCGCCCTTGTTATCCACTACAATCGGCATCCCACACCTGCTGAAATGTTTCTCAAGCACTGCAGCTGAGATTTTTTTTTTTTTCGTAACAGTACTTCTTTTTAGTGCACGTTTTCTGTAGAAGTCCTCAGGGTCGAAACGCTGTACTTCTGATTTGTCACTTAACCGTTCCGTTCGTTTGGCGGTCTGCCAACTGGCCAACTCAACATATTTTTCTTGAAATTAAACGAACTGCGATCGGGCGTGCTCTCTGTACTGAGTAACAAAACTCCTTGGTAAATTGACTGTAACGAAAATAAGCAAGCAATTTTCCTTAATCTGCACAAACTTGTTGTTTGTATGTACTTTCACGCTCATTTGATTCAGGCTTTACACACACACACACACACACACACACACACACACACACACACACACACACACACACTCACACACACACTCTCTCTCTCTCTCTCTCTCTCACATAGGCGTGCTCGCGCGCGCGCGCGCGCGCGCGCGCGCACGCACGCACACACACACACACACACACACACACACACACACACACACACACACACACACACTATTTTAGAAAGAAAAGAAGCACCGACATCCCCTTTCACAACAGTCGCACACACACACGCGCGCCCACACACAACACACACACACACACACACACACACACACACACACACACACACACACTATTTTTAGGAAGAAGAAAAGCGCCGACATCCCCTTTCACAACAGTTGCTTGAAAAAGAGAGACAGACATCAAAAGCACCGACTGCAACTCGACAGTCCAATAACGACAGCCACATCATAGCTGAATCAGCGTCAAAAGATCCCCATCAAAAACACTGAGGGCAAATAATCGTGTGGGGTATTCATATTTGCTGGATAAAACAGCAATATTTGTCGAGTGGGAGACGAACCTGCTTTCAGCGGTACAAATGCACTCTAAACATATCATGAAATAAGTGAACAAATTCAAGGTGTGTCGTTCACCCAGCCCAAACTGTTCTCCTCTGCTTAGACTGTACCCTCGGACTGGCTACCCCATTCTCCTTCTGTTCATGGCAAACTGTCCAGGCTAGCCCACATTCTTTGGACGGGGGGGGGGGGGGGGGGGGGGGGGGGGGGGGAGGGGGGCTCACTCTCCTTTTCTCGTCCCCGCTCTCCTCCTCCCCCACAGCCTGTCTCTATATCGGACAGTCTCTGGGCGGAACTGTCCCGCCCAAACTGCCCCCCCCCACCCCCCTCCCCCGGCCCCCACCAATCTCCTTCACCCCACCCTTCGTGAGGAAGTTGTACAAAAAAAAAAAAAAAAAAAAAAAAAAAAAAAAAAAAAAAAAAAAAAAAAAAAAAAAAAAAAACTTCGCCGTTTGTGAAATGCGATGAGTATCACAAAATACGAGAACTGAATGGGCAGTACACTTTCAGAAGTCCCCCAGGGTGTTAACTTTGCTGTCTGAAGGCAAAAGAAAACAAACTACCGAAACACGACGAAAAAAAAGCAGAAAGAAAGAGCACACAAAACAAAGTGTGAAGTAACGCACTTTAATGAACGACACAAAACAAGACAAGAAATTTTCGGCAATAAGCCTTCCTCAGCGACAAAACAATGAAAACAATACAGACATTAACATGCACAATACTCCCCTTGTGAAGCCAAAGTGGTGAAGGCTGAATGGAGCAGCGTGGGGGGTCAGGTCAGTGTGTTGGGGCTCCTGCCCTCGCCTCAGGGAAATATGGCTAGTCAAAAAGAGGGATGCAAATACTCCTGCGGTGTTTCCTGAGAGGGAGAATCTGACTACCCCATGTTGATCTGCATACATCGATAGCTGAAGTTACGCCCGGTAGAGCTTTAGAGGGCAAATAACTTTACCATCGTCTTCGTCTTATCCGCCTACACCTGCTCAAACTGGCCCCCCACCCTCTGTCTGTCTGTCTGTTTATCTGTCTGTATCTCCGGCCCCCCCTCCCCATCTTAAAATGTGTGTGTGTGTGTGTGTGTGTGTGTGTGTGTGTGTGTGTGTGTGTGTGTGTGTGTGTGTGTGCGCGCGCGCGCGCGCGCGCGTGCGTGCCCGTGCGTGTGAGTCTAACTGTGTGTATGAGGATCGCACGCACGCGTGTGTGTTTGTGTATTTTTGTTTTGTGCTTGTTGTGCGTATGTATTTGTACTTTTGCTATGTTTTTTTGTGTGTGTGTTCCTGCCATTAGTGACAATGTGTGTTGGTCTGTTACAGAGTGAACTGTCGCAGAACCTCCAGTCTCTTTCCGAGAAGGCCAAGTCCGGCACCGAGTTTATACAGAGGCTGAAAAAGATGGCGGACAGCGTCAGTGTAAGTCTGAATTTTTATTCTGTTATCTTGAGCGAGTGAGTGAGCAAGTGAGTGAGTTAGTGAGCGAGGAGCTCTCTCTCTCGACTCTCTCTCTCTCTCTCTCTCTCTCTCTCTCTCTCTCTTCCATAGCCCATTGACCGTGCAGGTAGTGAACTGTCAGAGGTTCACTGTGTCTAGGGCACGGCATGGTGGAAGACGGAGCCTATCATTTTCCCACCGCCGCCTTTATCTCTTCTAAAGTGAATCAAATTTAAAACAATATTATAATATAATAATATTATACTCAGCTACCGCAAGGAAATAGGAAAGAAAGAAAAAAAAAATAAAAAGCTAGCAAAATTAAACGAAATAGCGACATGTGTAGCACCATTATGTATTTTCTCAATAGTTGCTTCCAGTAACGTTATGAATTTTTTTTTTGTTGCTGGGTCCTTCTTGTAATATTCATTCTGCTGAACTCTTCCGTCAGCATTACACGTGGCCTTACTGTTCCTTCCAGTTGTATTATATCTCTCTTCGCTGATTTTTTTTTTCTTGTAAATTTCATCGGTTCTTGTTGCACCCGTCAGTAACATTGTATGATATCATAGGTTTGTTATTGCGATGTCCTTCGAATGATATTGTATCTTGTCTTGCCTGAAATCTTCCCATTCATCTCTTCCTGCTGAGTCCTTATCGTAATATTATCTTTTGGCTCTGAATCCTTCCAGTATCCATTTACCTCTTTGTACAGGATCCTTTCGGCACAGTTACATATTTATTCCTTGTCGGGATCTGCCTGTAACATCATGCCATTTCTGGCTGGATCCTTCCTAAAACATAAAGCCTCGTCGGCTCGGAGCCTTCATAAAACAGTCGACTTCCCCGAAGTTGGAGTATGGCTACCTTAATGGCGGGATAAAAAAACGGCCATACACACAAAACTCTACTGCTTTTGTTGGGTAGATGGGATTAATCCTTACCTGTCTATACAGGGAGAGTCAGCAAGAGTATCAGCCAGCGTACGCGAAAGAAAACGGGAAAAAAAAACAAACAAAACAGTAGACCCCTTCTTGTTTGATACTCTGCATAGCGCAGTGCCTCCTTCCTGTGATATTGTCTTGCTCTTCTCATGACTTCCTTCCAGCCAGAAGTATCTCTTCTGGCTGGAACCTTCCTTAACATGTCTTCGTGTTGAATCTTTCCAGTAACATTGCTTCTCACATATCTGGATTTTTCACGTAAAATTGTATCTGTTAGTGTTGGATCCTTCCAGTAACATTGCTTCTGTTCTAGCTGAATCTTTCATGTTACGTTATGTCTTTTCGTTCTGTGTCCTTCCAGAAAGATGGCATCATTTACGGTGGGTCTTTCAGGCATCATTACATTTCTTTACGGCTGGATCCATCCAATAACATTACCTTTCCTGTGACAAGACCTCTACGTTTCTGGTGGGTGGATCCGTCCCCTAACTTTATTTCTCCTCTGGTTTGACTCTTCCTGTAAGATATTAAGTACGTAAAACTCACCAGAATTTCAAAACGGAGCCGAAAATCGGATGAAATTAGAAAAATCCACAGAATAAATCGGCCATTTAATTCGGCGATTGTCCATCTAGTAGTTGGTCGACATTTCCTTAGCATTATCTTGAATTACATACTTTTTTGTGGGAGCAGAAGTTGACATTTGGAACAGTGAGTCAGTAAGCGCTAATGCACATACAAACGGGAAACGCGACTTTTGCACGGAGATACTGGATGGAATTTGCAGAACACATAACTAAAGTGTAACAAAATATCAAGGATGTAGTTGAGGAGAGATGAACTTCACCATTCGTTGTCAAAGTTATTGCGCTAACTCTTTTTTCATACCCATTAAGTACTGATACTTTTTCAAATCTCTCTCTATCTCTCTCTATGTCTCTGTCTGTTTGTCTGTCTATGTGTTTGTCTGTCTGTCCTTCTGTCTGTCTATCCTTTTGTCTGTGTCTGTCTGTCTGTCTGTCTATCTCTGTATCACAGCCACTCGGTCTCTGTCTCTGTCTTTGAGTTAGTCAGTCAGTCTGTCTGTCTGTCTGTCTGTCTCTCTCTCTATCTGTCTGTCTGTCTGTCCGTCTGTCTGTCTGTCTGTCTGTCTGTCTGTCTGTCTGTCTGTCTCTCTCTCTCTCTCTCTCTCTCTCTCTCTCTCTCTCTCTCTGTGTGTGTCTCACCCCCCGCCCCTCTCTGTGTTACAGTTACTCAGTCTCGGTCTCTGTTTCTGAGTCAGTCTGCCTGTCTGTCTGTCTGTCTGCTTGTCTGTCAGTCTCTCTCTCTCTCTCTCTCTCTCTCTCTCTCTCTCTCTCTCTCTCTGTGTCACAGTTATTCGGTCTCTGTCTCTGTCTTTGAGTCAGTCTGTCTGTCTGTCTGTCTATCTGTCTGCTTGTCTGTCAGTCTCTCTCTCTCTCTCTGTCTCTGTCTCTATCTGTCTGTCTGTCTGTCTGTCTGTCTGTCTGTCTCTCTCTCTCTCTCTCTCTCTCTCTCTCTCTCTCTCTCTCTCTCCTGTCTTTCTCTGTGCTCCTTTCTCTCTGTCTGAGTTTTTGTCCATGTCTGTATGTCCGTCCCTGTCACTCTGACTCTGTCTCTGTCTCTCTGGCAGTTTACCAGTCGCTTCCCTTTCTGGTTTCTTTTTTCACCCTTCCCCTTTTACTTATTCCATTCTCCCTCCACGCATACATCTATGCATAAACTCATCTTCCAAAGTACTCCCCCCACCTCCTTTCCCCCACCCCCACTCTCTTGCTCTATCCCTTCCCCATTTCCTATTCCCGAAAGCGGCAAATACAATCCGTTCCTTAATCCCTTTCTGAACGAATAGCTGACCAGATCAGCAACGACAATCACAATCCCTTTCCAGCTACAAAGCGCAGTGTGGACGCTCAGAATTCAATCAGGCTGTATCCACGATGCAGATACAGCGTCAAATTGGGGCGGACAGAAAGCAAGATAAACACAGCGGCGAATAGTAATTCGATCATCATGAAGAAGAATAGATCTAGAGATCAGCTGGGGGATGGGTGGGTGGTGGAGGGGGGGGGGGGGGGGGGGGCAGCAGAGTGGAGGGGGTGCAGAGTAGAGGAGGGAGGCGGATGGAGCTGGATTATGTTACAGTTCATGCCAGACAGATGGACGTTTGATAGATACATAAACAGACAGGAAAGAAAAAAAACGACAAAAACATATAGATGGGTCGATGGGCATGTTGATGAGTGCATAAATGAGTAGACAAATGGAAGAACAGACGGACGAACGGACTCGTAATCATTGTCATCTTTTCCTTTTCGATTATGCTTTCTTCCCGTTCTTCTGACTCTACTTTTTTTTCGTGTCACTTCCGCCCCTCAGCCGCCCCCCCCCCCCCCCCCCCTCCCTCTCTCTCTCTCTCTCTCTCTCTCTCACCCTATGTTCTCTTTCACCGCCTGCTTTGTTCACTCCATCTCTTCAGGTCTCTCCATTTTTACTGGATCAAAGAGTGTGTGTCACCGGAAAGAGGAAATAAAATAAACCTCTCAGAAATTGTCCGACACAGTTCGAATTAAAAACAGTGAGATGGGAAAAAAAAAAAAAAACGAATCTGGGTAAGGAATGAGGGAGGTAGTGGCGAGGGAGTGGGAATTAGTGGGAATTAGGAGAAGAGATAGGAGGCTCACGCACCAATCTCCTGTTTGTTTGTCTCTCTCTCTCCACTGTCCTCGTTCTGTCTGTTTGTCTCTGCTCTCCACTGTCCTCATTCTATCTGTTGTCTTCTCTACACTGTCCTCATTCTATCTGTCTGTCTTCTCTCCACTGTCCTCATTCTATCTGTCTGTCTTCTCTCCACTGTCCTCATTCTATCTGTCTGTCTTCTCTCCACTGTCCTCATTCTATCTGTCTGTCTTCTCTCCACTGTCCTCATTCTATCTGTCTCTTCTCTCCACTGTCCTCATTCTATCTGTCTGTCTGTCTTCTCTCCACTGTCCTCATTCTGTCTGTCTGTCTTCCCTCCACTGTCCTCATTCTATCTGTCTTCTCTCCACTGTCCTCATTCTGTCTGTCTGTCTTCTCTCCACTGTCCTCATTCTATCTGTCTGTCTTCTCTCCACTGTCCTCATTCTATCTGTCTGTCTTCTCTCCACTGTCCTCATTCTATCTGTCTCTTCTCTCCACTGTCCTCATTCTATCTGTCTGTCTTCTCTCCACTGTCCTCATTCTATCTGTCTGTCTTCTCTCCACTGTCCTCATTCTATCTGTCTGTCTTCTCTCCACTGTCCTCATTCTATCTGTCTGTCTTCTCTCCACTGTCCTCATTCTATCTGTCTGTCTTCTCTCCACTGTCCTCATTCTGTCTGTCTGTCTTCTCTCCACTGTCCTCATTCTGTCTGTCTGTCTTCCCTCCACTGTCCTCATTCTATCTGTCGTCTTCTCTCACTGTCCTCATTCTGTCTGTCTGTCTTCTCTCCACTGTCCTCATTCTATCTGTCTGTCTTCTCTCCACTGTCCTCATTCTATCTGTCTGTCTTCTCTCCACTGTCCTCATTCTATCTGTCTGTCTTCTCCACTGTCCTCATTCTATATGTCTGTCTGTCTTCTCTCCACTGTCCTCATTCTATCTGTCTGTCTTCTCTCCACTGTCCTCATTCTATCTGTCTGTCTTCTCTCCACTGTCCTCATTCTATCTGTCTGTCTTTCTCTCCACTGTCCTCATTCTATCTGTCTGTCTTCTCTCCACTGTCCTCATTCTATCTGTCTCTTCTCTCCATTGTCCTCATTCTGTATGTCTGTCTTCTCTCCACTGTCCTCATTCTATCTGTCTGTCTTCTCTCCACTGTCCTCATTCTATCTGTCTGTCTTCTCTCCACTGTCCTCATTCTATCTGTCTGTCTTCTCTCCATTGTCCTCATTCTATCTGTCTGTCTTC
The DNA here is from genome assembly GCA_016801955.1 of Conus betulinus. Taxonomy (NCBI): domain Eukaryota; kingdom Metazoa; phylum Mollusca; class Gastropoda; order Neogastropoda; family Conidae; genus Conus; species Conus betulinus. The sequence continues at coordinate 71,666 of JADBJO010007945.1, forward strand.
TCTCCACTGTCCTCATTCTATCTGTCTGTCTCTCTCCACTGTCCTCATTCTATCTGTCTGTCTTCTCTCCATTGTCCTCATTCTATCTGTCTGTCTTCTCTCCACTGTCCTCATTCTATCTGTCTGTCTTCTCTCCACTGTCTCATTCTATCTGTCTGTCTCTCCACTGTCCTCATTCTGTCTGTCTGTCTTCTCTCCATGTCCTCATTCTATCTGTCTGTCTTCTCTCCACTGTCCTCATTCTATCTGTCTTCTCTCCACTGTCCTCATTCTATCTGTCTGTCTTCTCTCCATTGTCCTCATTCTATCTGTCTGTCTTCTCTCCACTGTCCTCATTCTATCTGTCTGTCTTCTCTCCACTGTCCTCATTCTGTCTGTCTCTCCACTGTCCTCATTCTATCTGTCTGTCTTCTCTCCATTGTCCTCATTCTATCTGTCTGTCTTCTCTCCACTGTCCTCATTCTATCTGTCTGTCTTCTCTCCACTGTCCTCATTCTGTCTGTCTCTCCACTGTCCTCATTCTGTCTGTCTGTCTTCTCTCCACTGTCTCATTCTGTCTGTCTCTCCACTGTCCTCATTCTATCTGTCTGTCTTCTCTCCACTGTCCTCATTCTATCTGTCTGTCTCTCCACTGTCCTCATTTCTATCTGTCTGTCTTCTCTCCACTGTCCTCATTCTATCTGTCTGTCTTCTCTCCACTGTCCTCATTCTATCTGTCTCTCTCTCTCCACTGTCCTCATTCTATCTGTCTGTCTTCTCTCCACTGTCCTCATTCTATCTGTCTCTTTCTCTCCACTGTCCTCATTCTATCTGTCTGTCTTCTCTCCACTGTCCT
>JADBJO010007945.1:77500-85000 GCA_016801955.1 Conus betulinus
TTTCCCGATTAGTCATTCTCTTGCATGATAACGACAATAGATTGTCACTTGACACCGCTGTTATTGCGGCACGAGCATCGGTTGAGCCGGCGACGTAATATTATTGGAGAGAGAGAGAGAGAGAGAGAGAGAGAGAGAGAGAGAGAGAGAGAGAGAGGACCAAGCAACTGCTATTCTCTTTTCATTGATGTATTCTTCGGTTCGTTTAGTCTTTCGTTCTTTCACACCCATTCTTTTGTTCGGTGATTCATTCTGGATATTGGAGTCATGAAGTCAGTGCACTGAACATACGCGTCTGTCTTTGGGCGATTGATTGTTTGAATCCCTAGCAAGCAGGTGTGTGAGTGTGTGAGTGTGTGTGTGTGTGTGTGTGTGTGTGTGTGTGTGTGTGTGTGTGTGTGTGTGTGTGAGTGTGTGTGTGTGTGTGTGTGTGTGTGTGTGTGTGTGTGTGTGTGTGTGTGTGCGTCTGATTGTGTGCACACACAGTTTGAATTGTATGCATTACCAAAGTGCACGTCACACAGGTGTGTGTGTGTGTGTGTGTGTGTGTGTGTGTGTGTGTGTGTGTGTGTGTGTGTGTGTGCGCGCGCGCGTGCGTGTGTGCCTCTGTGTGTGTGTGTGTGTGTGTGTGTGTGTTGTGTGTGTGTGTGTGTGTGTGTGTGTGTGTGTGTGTGTGTGTGTTGAAACCGAAGAAAAAGAGAGGGAAGGATCTGAACATCAGCTGGCTATCACACATACTCGTCTCTGTCTTCATTCTAGTAACAAACCTTCGTCCGGCACAAGGTGCAGGCTGTCTGTCATGTTATGCTAGTCAAAGGTCAGAGGTCACAGGGATCAGCAACGCGCGCGAGAGCACCGGCGTGCAGGCATGGTGGTGTTTTGTGTAACTTGTTGGTATTTGAGGAAAGGCGAGCGGACATGATGGCCATCAATAAACATTACCGGTGTGGAATCCCCTGTGGTACAGGGTCTGGGTGCTGGGTGTCTTTGTGTAGGTCGCGTTCCGCTCGGGGCACTCTTAGTGCTCACGTTCATAGCAGTCACACACACACACACACACACACACACACACACACACACACACACACACACACACACACACACACACACACACACACACACACACACTCCATGTCTCTGTCTCTCACAGAGAGAGAGAGAGTACACGCACGCACACACACACACACACACACACACACACACAGACACACACACACGCACACACGCACGCACACACGCACGCATGCACGCGCGCGCGCGCATACCCACACACACACACACACACACACACACACTCATACCCAGAGATACATATGCGCACCATCTTCAGGCAGAGAGAGAGACAGACAGACAGACAGACAGACAGACTCTTAGTATTCTTATGCCTAATTTGACTTCTAAAAAGTCACGACACAGACATGTCATATCTTTTTACACTGGAGATTGTTGGGGATTATATCAGTGACTGTGCTTTGTGCTGGAGAATCGGGGGGGGGGGTGGGGGGTGGGAGGGATTCTTGATATGATTTGGAAGCAGGGATGTGACAATTTCGCTGACAACGTCTTCTTATTAAGCTCCTTAAGCTGTTCGTCAGCTCCTTAGGCTGCTCGTCACGTTGGCGTCTCTGTGCTTTTCATATCATACATCCACTACCAGCAATACTACCAATTTTCCGCTCCGTCTTTCCCTGTTGGAGCATGGTCGTCTATTGACTGTACAACAGAAAATACACAGCATGACCCACACACTTCGGAAAATAATGTAGAATTGTTTTTAAAACTTAAAGCATTTAGATATTCTAAAATGTTGTTTGTGTTCGTGTTCCTTTTACTCGAAAACGAATATTTCTAGTACTCCGCATTTCTGCCAAAATGATAATTTTCACAACAATGCAGAAAGCTTACTTCAGAAATATGAGTAGCAGTAAGAGTAGCGACAAAGCAGAGAGAGAAAAAACGAAAGACGTTGCGATTGAAAGGGGGGAGAAAAAGATAGGAATTTAGAAAGTAAAAAAAAAAAGAGAGAAAAGAAAAATAATGGAACAAACGAAACGAAGACAGAAATGTAGTAAAAAAAAAAAAAAAAAAAAAACAGAAAGGCTCTTGAGATCACAAAAGGACATAACATAGATACTGTATGGGATATTGTACAAGGCAGTATCTAGAGGAGATCGTGCGTTTAATTCATAGACCACTTTTAAGAAGGCGCCATCTTGTAGAGGTTTCATGAACAGTCTGTTTCACTGGAGTGCTCCTTCTTGTGTCTGGATTTGCCTCCCGTGAATCCGGAGCCGCTGTTGATTTGTTGGCACCTAGTGTGTGTGTGTGTGCGTGTAGCATTTATCTACTCATTTATTCATCTTAGACAGACATAGGACTGTATTTTTTTCTTAGAGGAGGGTTCGTTGAAAATAGGTAAAAAAAATCTACAAATTGTAAAAATGAAATAAGCTGCTACCGACGTCACTGAAACTACTATGCATTATTCTCATTTTTTTTTTTTTGCGTTTTTTTTTTTTAAATGTTGTTATGACAGTGAATAATTATGATGATAATGCATACAGTTAATCTTGATGATTTAATGGCATGAATACGGCCCTGAAGTGCCGTTGAGAATCATAATGACATTGACAAATGGTATGCCCATTTTACTGATAACAGTGACAGCCGAACTACTAGACGAGCGCGTGATAACGACGACGACGACGACGACGACGACGATGATGATGATGATGATGATGACGACGACGATGCAGAAGAAGATGAGGATGATGATGATGATGACACAACAACGAAGATGGTGATACTGATAATAGAAGTGGTGGTGATAGTAATGATGTTGATGATGGTGATCGTTGATCAGAGTGATAATGACGATATTGTTGTTGATGATGATGATGAAAGCAGTGATGTTGAAGATGACGAGAACGATGACGAAGACAAAAATCAACGATACTGAAGATGATAACGATGACAAAGACAATTTCGACGACCATTAATGACCATTGGAACTTCAACGCACACAGGGGAAATGTACCAAAATGGAGTTAATGATGACGACGACGATAATGCCGACGATGGTAAAAACGACAATCATGACGTTGACGATGATATGAACGATTACAACAACGACGGACAAAAACCACCGGAGACGTTCTCAACGACCTGTCCTGGACGATAACTAACAACAACGACGTACGAAAACCACAAAGACGTTCTCAACAACGACCTGTTATAGACATAGCTAACAACAACGACGACGAAAACCATGAAAGACGTTCTCAACAACGACCCTGTCATAGAGATAGCTAACAACAAACGACGACGAAAACCATGAAAGACGTTCTCAACAACGACCTGTCATAGACATAGCTAACAACAACTACGACGAAAAACCATGAAAGACGTTCTTAACAACGACGACGAAAACCATGAAAAGACGTTCTCAACAATGACCTGTCATGGACGATAGCTAACAACAACGACGACGAAAAACCATGAAAGACGTTTCTTAACAACGACGTCGAAAACCATGAAAGACGTTCTCAACAACGACCTGTCATGGACGATAGCTAACAACAACGACGTACGAAAAAGACGTTTCAACACGACCTGTCATGGACGATAGCTAACAACGACGATGATGACGAAAACCATGAAAGACGTTCTCAACAACGAACCTGTCATGGACGGTATGGCCCGCTAACCTTGCCTGCCTCTTCACAGGGCAACTGCGCCGAGTTCGAGAAGACGGTGATCGCACAGTGCGACGCCCTGATGGAGGTGATCCAGCAGAGGAAGCAGGAGCTGCTGGCCAGCGTGCAGGAGGAGCGGGACCTCAAGATCACCACCCTCAAGGAGCAGGTGTCGGACTGCACGGCCCTGCTACACCGCACCACGGGCCTGCTGCAGTTCTGCATCGAGGTCCTGAAGGAGACGGACCACCCGTCTTTCTTGCAGGTGGGTGTTCAGTGTGTGTTAGGGGAGGGTGTGTGTGGAGTGGAGAGTGAGAGAGAGAGAGAGAGAGAGAGAGAGAGAGGAGAGAGAGAGAGAGAGAGAGAGAGAGAGGGTTGTGCTGTGTGTTGTTGTTGTTGCCGTTGTTGTTGTCGTTGTTGTTGTGTGTGTGTATGTATGTGTGTGCTCTCTCTCTCTCTCTGTGTTTGTGTTATGTGTGTGTGTGTGTGTGTGTGTGTGTGTGTGTGTGTGTGAGAGAAGGAGAGAGAGAGAGAGAGAGAGAGAGAGCGTGTGTGTGTGTGTGGTGTGTGTGTGTGTATATAAAAATGATATATATATATATATATATATATATATATATATATATATGTGTGTGTGTGTGTGTGTGTGTGTGTGTGTGTGTGTTGATAACGTAGCCTGCGTTCTATTTTATTGATCGGTGGAACATCGTTCTCACTCAATGTGTGTGCCGCTTGTCTGTGTGTGAGCTTTACGGTGAGTGGGTGCCGCAAGCGGCAGAGTTGAGTTTTGTGCATGGAATTCTTTGCCACCATGGTGTAAGCAAAAGCCGTCTGTCTTGCTCATTACGAAACATGATGTAGGAAAGAGCAAACGTGTTTTTGTCTCATGGTGGGGTGAGGTGGAGGTTGAAGGAGTGTTGAAGTACAGGAAAGGGCAAGAGGGCGGGGATGGACAGAGAGAGAGAGAGAGAGAGAGAGAGAGAGAGAGAGAGAGGCGCATGCAGCAGAGGGTTGGTAGGAGGATATTGAACACTGAACTTACAAAGAAAAGCACTTCGGTAGTGCATGATCCATTAATATTGGTCCTGCTCTCTCTCCAAAACTCTCTCTCTCTCTCTCTCTCCAGTCAACCTTTCTCTGCAGTCGACCTTTCTGATTCGCTCCTTTTTTGCCTGATCAGTCCCTTTCCCCACTCCTATGGGATTTTTTTTTCTGTGCGCTCCTTGCGCAATATTTTTTTAGTCAAGAGGTTGTCATTCGCTGTTAGAAGTTGCAAGCAGGGAGGAGAGGGGGTGTTGGTGGAGGTGGAGGTGGGATGGTTGAGGAGAGACAGGAGATGTGTGGGACGATGGGGGAGGTCTATAGGGGCTGAGAAAGGGGAGGGGTGTGAAAGGGGAGCGATGTGTGCGTGCGTGTGGGGGGTAGGGTGGAGAACGGTTCAGTTCAGACTGCGTTTTTTTCTTTTCTGAACATTTTCTTATTTGTCTATCGCTGTTTGTGTCTGTTTTTATTGCCATCATCATCGTTCATCATCATCATCATCATCATCATCATCATCAGAGGGCGGGGTCGTCGTCGTCATCGTCGTCGTCGTCTTCGAGTCTTTGTCGTTGTTGTCATCCTCATCCTCATCCTCATCATCATTATCATCATCAACATTATCATCATCATCATCATCAACATTATCGTCATCATCATCCTTCTCCACCTCATCTTCTTCCCCCTCTTCCTCATTGACATGACCTTGGTTACCATCGTACTCATCGTCGTCGTTGTCATCAATTCCATCATCACCTGTCTGATATCACACAATATTTATTCGTATATTCTTCCTTGATTTTATTCCACATACTTTCAGTCTAGAGGCAACGCCCCATTAACAACACAAGGCACTGATTGTAAACATAGTTCGGAATATCTGCAAATTGAAACGCATTTGCACAAACTTAGTTGTGAACTAGTGAAAAATATGTGCCCATACAAACCTGTGTCACAGACATACCGATTCGTGAAGACACAGGAAGAAAGTGAGAGAATGTACGTATGGGTTGATCGTTTTGTTTTCTTTTTTTCTCTCACAAATGTCGTTTCCTCCTCTCTTCTTCCCTCCTCTCCTCTCCCTCCTCCTTTCTTCCCGTCTTCCTCTCCCTCCGTCTTGTGTTTCTGTCAGTCGCCAATTAAGTGACTCCATCTCCAGAGAGTTCCGACTATTGATTTCTTCTTAAAAATAAAAAAGACTCTCTCTCTCTCTCTCTCTCTCCTCCTCTCTCTCTCTCTCTCTCTCTCCTCCTCTCTCTCTTCTCTCTCCTCTCTCTCTCTTCTCTCTCATCAATCTCTCTCTCGTCATCATATATCCTTATATATATATATAGACTGCGCTTGCACCTCTGCCGCCTACGCATGAGGGGAGATAGACAGATGAGATAGAGACAGACAGACATCGAGAGACTGTCATCAGATCCAGAGAGAGACCTAAAGAAAGAAATGAGAGACAGAAAGAAGTGGGAGGAGGGGCAGAGAAAGAGAAGAAGAAACAGACAGACAGAAACTCTTTATTGACAATAGCAACCCCCTCTTGAAGAAACAGATACAGATAGGCAGAGAATCTGTATTGGTAGACAATAGCCCCCTCTTGAAGAAACAGATACAGACACAGATAGAGAGAATCTGTATTGGTAGACAATAGCCCCCTCTTGAAGAGAAACAATAGAGAATCTGTATCGGTAGACAATAGCCCCCTCTTGAAGAAACAGATACAGATAGGCAGAGAATCTGTATCGGTAGACAATAGCCCTCCTCTTGAAGAAACAGATACAGATAGTTAGATAATCTGTATTGGTAGACAATAGCCCCGTCTTGAAGAAACAGATACAGATAGGCAGAGAATCTGTATCGGTAGACAATAGCCCCCTCTTGAAGAAACAGATACAGATCTGCAGAGAATCTGTATCGGTAGACAATAGCCCCCTCTTGAAGAAACAATAGATAGAGAATCTGTATTGGTAGACAATAGCCCCCTCTTCTTGAAGAAACAGATACAGATAGGCAGAGAATCTGTATTGGTAGACAATAGCCCCCTCTATATGAAGAAACAGATATAGATAGGCAGAAAATCTGTATTGGTAGACAATAGCCCCCTCTTGAAGAAACAGACAGACAGATAGGCAGAGAATCTGTATTGGTAGACAATAGCCCCCCTCTTGAAGAAACAGATACAGATAGGCAGAGAATCTGTATCGGTAGACAATAGCCCCCTCTTGAAGAAACAGATACAGATAGGCAGAGAATCTGTATCGGTAGACAATAGCCCCCTCTTGAAGAAACAGATAGCAGAGAATCTGTATCGGTAGACAATAGCCCCCTCTTGAAGAAACAGATAGAGAATCTGTATTGGTAGACAATAATCGTGAAGAAAACAGATAGAGAATCTGTATTGGTAGACAATAATCGTGAAGAAACAGATAGAGAATCTGTATTGGGTGGACAATAGCTCCCTCTTGAAGAAACAGATAGAGAATCTGTATTGGTAGACAATAATCGTGAAGGAACAGATAGAGAATCTGTATTGGTAGACAATAGCCCCCTCTTGAAGAACCAGATAGAGAATCTGTATTGGTAGACAATAATCGTGAAGGAACAGATAGAGAATCTGTATTGGTAGACAATAGCCCCCCTCTTGAAGAAACAGATAGATAGACAGAGAATCTGTATGGGTAGACAAAAACACCCTATTCACCTTCGATCTATTTTTTTTTTTTTTTGTCTGCGCCATTTCAAGAACACTTCCTTCTTTTTGTTTTTGTTT
>JADBJO010007945.1:92500-103737 GCA_016801955.1 Conus betulinus
GTCTCTCTCTCCCAGTATCTCTGTTTCTATCTGTCGGTCTGTCTGTCTGTCTCCCTTTTCCTTCTCTCCCTCGCCCTCCTTCGTTTCTCTGCTCTTCCCTCCTCATATCTCCCTGTCTGTGTGTATGTGAGAGAGAGAGAGAGAGAAGAAGAAAAAGGGAGGTATGTGTTTAGGTGTGTGCGGGCATGCATGCGTGGGCGCTCGCGTTGGGCCTGCATGCGTATATGTGTGTGTGTGTGTGTGTGTGTGCGTGCGTGCGTGCGTGCGTGCGTGCGTGCGTGTGTGTGTGTGACAGAGAAAGAGATAAACAGACAGGGAGACAGACAGAGACTGCACGATGCCGTTCAGTTTTACTCATCATCATGTGTGTGTGTGTGTGTGTGTGTGTGTGTGTGTGTGTGTGTGTGTGTGTGTGTGACAGAGAAAGACAAGACGAGACAGACAGACAGACAGACAGGCAGGCAGACAGACAGAGATTACACGGTGCCGCTCAGCTGTATCCATGATATTTGTTGACCTTAAATCATACCAAGAAATGCTGATAACGGGATGCGTACCGTGACAAACATGTAATACCTGTTTAAAATGTTGATAACAGGATACGTAGCGTGACAAACGTGTAATACCTATTTGTCAGATGATGGAGGAGCCGCAGATAGAAACAGATAAAACGTGTGAGTCTGCAGGAGATTAGAAATGGAAGGGAGCTGAGAGAAATATAGGAAGAATGAAATGAACGGGTGAAACATATCACTCTTTTTCTCTCACAGCTCTGATTACATCCTTCCTATATTTTTTTATCATCAGAATACGAATGGGACTGGAGCGGGAACGTTGGTGAGGGGTTTTGAGAAGGAGAGGGCAGAGAGGGGGACGGGGAGGTTGGAATGGGTGGAGGGGGGGGGGGGGGGGGCATAGGAAAGGGGGAGGGGCAATCAATCAAGAGACCTTGCTTTGCAAATGATAAAGCTGAAATGCTTTTAAAAAAAAACGCGCATCGCGAAACTAAGTGGAATTTGGTGGTATCTGCTGTGTATTTTATACAAAAAAGCGTGTTCCTGATACTGAATTAAGGTACGCATGTACTGTCCTCGCACGGACACACGCACACGTACACACACACCCACACACACACACACACACACACACACACACACACACACACACACACACACACACACACACACACTCACATACACATAGACATGCACACACACCACACACAACACACACACACACACACACACACACACACACACACACACACACACACACACACACACACATTCACACTCACACACACGCACACACACACACATTCACACTCACACACGCACACACACATACACACACACACACACACACACACACACACACACACACACACACACACACACACACACACATACTACTAACACACAAACTCTCAGATGCTGTGTGTGGTGTGTGTGTGTGTGTGTGTGTGTGGTGTGTGTGTGTGTGTGTGTGTGTTGTGTCTCTCTCTCTCTCTCTCTCTCTCTCTCTCTCTCTCTCCTCTCTCTCTCTCTCTCTCTCTCTCTCTCTCTCTCTCTCTCTCATCCTTGTCCTCGTCCTCGTAGGGGGGCCGGGAGGTCAGTCAGTAAAACTGATAGGTACACCCGCCTTGAGGAAGTTGTCTGGTTGTCATCATTTTCTCTTTCCTGTCTCGCTTTGACTCGGCCTTTTTTTCAGGTCTTTCTGTCATCTACTGGTTTATGCCTGTGTAAAAATCTTTGTTCTAGGCTATTTTTTTATTCTCTCTTTTCTCTATCACAGTTTGTTTGATGCGAATTTTTAGAGGTTATTATAATCTGCTGAATTGGTAGAGACACTGCACACACTGCCAAAGTGGATTCTGTCTGTCCATGTTGCAGTATCAGCTTGCTCATATGCTTTCGAACTTTTCTTCGAACTTTTGTTCCGTGTGATTTTTTCGTTTTTTTTTCCTTGCGAAAAAAATTAGTGGAATAGGTGTGGCCTGCATTCACATATCTTGTTTGGAAATAGTCCCGGTAATTGTCTGTCTGAATACTGTTCAAAAGTATAACATGAATTGAGTTGCTCAGCTTCTAGATCGGTACCAGCATGTCATGGGTTATGCCAGACTGTTACGGAAAATCTTCATTCACAGACCGTGTGGCAAGCCAGAGCCGGTGCGTGATGCAGAATCCCCCAATACACGCGAGGAGGCAGCGGCTGAATTCCTATCGGTTTGAACACATGTATGCAATTGTCAGACGACCAGCTTTGGATGGAGTGAATACAAGAGGGTTAGTCTTGATAGCGTTAACTATGTCAGTAGTTTAGCAACGATGCCCAATAGGTAATTTAGACCTGTAAATTCTGTCTTTTATTTGTTTCTGTTTTAAGATGCGGCCTATTTTTTTTTCTCTCACTGCGGTGTGAGAGCCCTGAAAAGATTAAATGTGGTTGGCTGGGGTTTAATACTAAAACTGAACTGGACTAATCTGTTTTCCTTTCCATACGCTCTCTACTTTTGCATATCTCTGTTTCTCTTTCTCTTTACAACACACACACACACACACACACACACACACACACACACACACACACACACACACACACACACACACAAGGCGCGCCCCTTCATGTCCCCTTCCTCCTTCACACGTCCTAACGGCTAATCAGCCGGTTGGCTTTCAACCTGTCATGGTGTTGCTTTGACGACATTTGTCTAGGACCTTTTTCTATTTGCTCTTATCCCAGAATAATTAACTGGCAGGCTTTTAACCTGTCACTGGTGTTACTATAACAAGTTTTTTTTCTTGGACTTCTCCCTGATTACTTTTATCCACAACGGATATTTAACCGGCCGTCTTTCAACCAGTCATCGGCATTGCTTGGAGTATCTTTTCCCCAGGACCTGATCCTGTTTTGGTCTTGTTGACAAGTAATTAGCCGGTTGGCGTTCAGCCTGTTGCTGGCATTGCTGTGACCATCTTTGCCTTGGACCCTTTCCTGTTTGCTGTTATCCGCCACACCTTGTCCTCCCAAATTGGAGTGGCGGGGTAACAAGAGTGCCAGTGAAGCGGGTGTCAACTTCACCCAAGAAACGGGAAAGAGGAGTGTCGTGGCCAGAGGCTGAGGCGTTAAGATGGGTGAATGTCCAACAAATGTGTACCCCGCGTTATATGTGTACCCGGATATACATTGTTAAATCTGCCTGTTTGTTTACTTTGACTGCTCTCTCTCTCTCTCTCTCTCTCTCTCTCTCTCTCTCTCTCTCTCTCTCTCTCTCTCTCTCTGTGCGTGCGAGTGTGCGTGCGCGCGCGCGCGCGCGCGCGTGTGTGTGTGTGTGTGTGTGTGTGTGTGTGTGTGTGTGTGTGTGTTGTATTGAAACAGATAGTTTATTTATAGCTATTATTACTTTTAAAACATATTGCGTTGAGTGCGAAAGGACTGGTTGAAGAGAAGTAGAAGTAGAGAAGGCATGGGGGGAGAGGTCTTTTGTTGTTGGGGGGGAGGGGGGTAAACTATTTCAGTTCTTTTATTGCGACCGTTGGTTTGTGGTATCTTTCTCCTATTGTTGTTATTTTTGTTACTATAAAAACTGCAGCAGCTGCTGATGCTACTAATGGTATTGCTGCGTCAGCTTTGCAACTTGTACTCATGTGGCTGTAGGAACCGTGAGAATTACGACAACGATCAGTGCTAATTTAAATAGTAATACTATTACAACTGCTGCTGCTGGCGGTGGTAGTTCTACAGTTTAAACATATTACATTAAAAGTATCAAGGAAACTTTATCCGGGGGCACACAAATAGGGTATCGCTGCTGATGTGTCTGTGTGTTTTAACATTCCTTTCTACAAGGTGTTACTAATTCTCCCCAAGACCCCTAATCTCCATCCCCAAGAAGAAGGTGTTGCTGATGTCACCTCGGCCCCCTAAATCTTCCATTCAGCTAGTTACAAGTTAACACCCCTTCGGAGTCGTTACCCCCGCGCGGCCCCAGTGAGCTTGAACAGTCGCCCTCCAAAGGTGGATTAGCTGGCTGAATTGAGCTCCGACCGGCTGAGGGTAGGGGAGGCAGGGGTAATTTGGCTGCGAACGCTTCGTGGGACTCTCGTTTGGAGGCGGAAGAACGAAACCCACCTCCAGATTTAGTTTGTGTCGTCAGAGTTAGGGGGTGGGAGAAGAATCATTAATGGGAAAGCTTTCGGAACTAGTTCGTAATGATGTGGCCATACATCATCCCCGAATATAGGCTTTTTTTTGCACCGGAAATATGTGCCATTTCCGGTTCCTGGAGTAGGGCGACATTTTGTTTTTGTTTTGTTTTTGAGTTAATTGTAATCCGCGTCCGTGTAGTATATGACTCACCTGTTTTAGAAAGTTACACATGTCACAAGGATTGGAGAAGACCCGTTGGCTTCAATGAAGCTGCGTTTTTTTTTTTTTTATTCTTCCCTCCATTCCCTCTCCCCCATTAATCCCTATAATCCTCCGTCCGCTCACATTTTCCAGCTTGTGCGTTATATTAAAGAAATGTTTTCATGGTATTCTCAGAGCTGATTCGTTCATCTGTTCGCGAGACAAGACGAAGAAATGTCGAATAATGCAGTGTCAACTCGTTTGAACTTACCTGATTTGTTGGAGTGAAGAGAAGCACTAGTGTGTGCCACAGTGAAAACTCGGCTCAGTTTTCTAAATCTGGTGAAACTAATCCATTCTTGGTGTGCCTGCGCGATTGCGTGGATGTCTTATCAGCTGATAGAAAACATCATTCCTTCGGCTTGGATAGGGTGGGGTGCAGGTGGTGGATAGAGAATTCTGGGTAGTGGTTGTACCGGTGGGTGGTGACGGAAGGAGTTGGGGAGGGGGGGGGGGGGGGGGGGGGGGGGGGGGGGGCGCGATTGTGTAACAAGTCAGAGAGCGAAACATGGCACTCGACGTGTATACGTCCTTGCAGACTGTGACAGCTTTACTGCAAACTGTATCAATGTGTATATGTCGACAGTACTGTGTGTTTAGTCAAACGTTTAGAGCCCTCTGTTACGGATTACGCGCTATCAAGTTCGCAATTATCATTATTGGTATTGTTATTGTTGTTTTTGTTGTTGTTGCTATATTATATTATCATTATTGTTGTTGTTGTCGTTGCTCTTGTTGTTGTCGTCGTTGTTGTCGTTGTTGTTGTTGTTGTTACTGTCGTCGTCGTCATCGTAGTTATCACCATCGTTGTTTTTGTTATTGTTATCATCATCATCATCATCATCATTATTGTCAGTAGTCATAATATCAATTGTAGTAGTAATAGTAGTAGAAGTAGTAGTAATGGTGTTAGCAGTTGTAGTAGAAATCATCATCATCATCATCATCATCATCGTCATCGTCGTCGTCGTCGTCGTCGTCATCGTCGTCGTCGTCGTCATCGTCGTTGTCATCATCATCATTGTCAGTAGCCATAACAGTAGTAGTAATAATATAGTGGTGGTGTGGTAGTAGAATTTTCATCAGTCATCATTCATCATCATCATCATCATCATCATCACCATCATCATCATCATCATCATCATCATCATCAATATCATGGCTGTCGTTGTCTTCGCTGTTGCTATATAATCATCATCAGTGGTAGCAGCAGCTGCGTCTGTAACAACAATAACATCTGCAGTTTCCATTACAGTGACAAGAACGTAAAATGAGAGATACTAATCCCCTGACGAATGGAACGAACAAATGAGGTCTACTTGGCTTGCAGTGGGAGTTCACTCTCACGCTGTGCTTCATCACCTGCTCACCCATCACTCATCTTGTCACACAGCAACAATAGCAACAACGACGACACCACCATATCCCAGTCAGCAAAAGCATCAGCAGCCGCGCAGCAACAACAACAACAACAATAAGCACAATTGCAGCAACAACGACAACAACAGAGAACTCTGAACAAGAAGTGCTGATGGAATGCAGGGGAAAGAGGAGGGAAGAGGAGGGAGCGAGGGGGGGGGGGGAGCTAGCAAGGGGAGATGTGCTGTAATATATCCTCCTCTAGGACCCTCGATCATCTCTCCTGTTCCTTTTCAAGGGGGAGTAAAACCTGGCTTGAACACGAGAGAAAGGCGGGGTATGAGGCAGTTTAAAGGCTATTTCCCTCCGGTTGATGACTCTGAAAGGCACGGGGTAGGGTGGGGAAAGCAAAAGGGGGGAAGGAAAGGAAATGGAGGTGCGGTAGGGGAAAAAAAACGGGCGGGAGGGGGTAGGAGATCCCTGAGGATGTCATGTTGTAAGCACGACGTCATGCAGGCAGGTCACGGGGTGTAGGCAGGATCAAGATGGCGACCTCAGAGGGTTTGGAAGTACTCTGCGTGTATTGCCCCCGGGGTCTTGAGCGTCCTCAAAGGGCCGTGGCATCGCGGGCTGGCTGCCAAGCGACTAATGACTAATTAATTGCAGGTGTTGACCAGGCGAGGGAAAGCAGGTGGGGGGTGTTTAGCAGGGCTGGTAAAAGTGCCATCCCGGGTGGAGTGTTTTGGAGGGTGGGGTTGGAAGCACGCGTTTATAATAGGGGTACTACTGAGGGTATCTTTCAAGACGAAGATGGCATGCGACATCTATTCAGGGCAGGACGCATCTACTGAAGCGTTTAGAGTCACGGAGTGAAGTAAAAAAAGAGAGAGAGAGAGAGAGAGAGAGAGAGAGAGAGAGAGAGAGAGAGAGAGAGAGAGAGACTCAACAAAATAAAAATAAACCAAGAAACTAAAACAAACCAAAACCACGCAATTTTTTTTTTCCAAATAAATCTATGTTTCTGCACACGTTAATATTTTCTTCCCATTGCATTTTCGGAGAGAAACAGAATGCCGTGGATGGAAGAGATATTTGAACATCTTTCAGCGAGTAGGAGACTGGAAGAAAAAATTGCTTCTCGTATGCATGCACAGTCACACGCATGTGCGTGCCTGTGCGCGCGCGGACACAGACAGACAGACAGACAGACACACACACACACACACACACACACACACACACACACAACACACACACACACACATACATACACACACACACACTCTCTCTCTCTCCCCTTTACAAACTCTTCTTCCCATCTATAAATCCCTACCATCGACAGTAAACGCTCTCCCCTCCGCCCCCTTCTACCACCTCCCATGTTCCCCATACACAGATATACACGATGTCCCCCACTTAGTCACACCCATACCCCTGCTGTCTTCACCCCATTCCCCATGCCCCACCCTGACCCCCCCCCCCCCTTTCTGTTCACCCCCACTCCACGACTCCTACTTTCCTTGGCCCTATGCACACCTGACTCACTTTCACTCAGACTCCATCCCCCCCCCCCCCCCCCCTTGTATTCTCCATACTAAGAGAACTGATGCTGGTAAAGTCAATACAAGCTGCATGCAAGTACATGTCCCCACATGAGAAAGCTATCACAACGCTCAGGTTTATCGGCATCGGATCGATCTCCTGCTCCAAGCGTTTTCCCCATCCATGATCCTTCCTCCCTCCCTCCTTCGCACCGTCGCTCCCTTCTCATCCCTCCCATCCCTGATTCCCCCCCCACCCCCACCCCCCCCCCCCCCCCACACACACCTTTGTGTGCATTGCTGTTTACATTTCAGTAATCCTCAACTGAGGTAAACATAAAAGATATAACCAAACCTTTTCCTTCTCTCTCTCTCTCTCCTCGTCTCTTCTCCTCTCTCTCTCTCGCTCTCTCTCTCTCTCCTCTCTGTGTCTCTCTGATCGGTCTTTTTCAGTACATTTGCTTCTGTCTGTTTATTCTTGTCCTGTCATTCAGATCTGACTGCTCTCTTTTTATGTAGTTGGGGGGGCCGTCTCTCTCTCGGTCCCCTCCTTCTATCTGTCTCCTCCTACCCTCTGATCCCCTCCTCCTATCTATCGTTCCCCCTCTCGTCCGTCCGTCTCTCTCTCTCCCGGAATCTCTCTCCCCTCTCTCCTCATCTCATCCTCTTCTCAATCGTCTCCTTCATCTCTCTCGCATCGCTCTCCGTCTCTCTCAGCTCTCCTCTCTCCCCCCTCTCGGTGCTCCCTCTCTCCTCCTCCTTCTCTCTTCCTCTCTCTCTCTCGTCCTCTCTCTCCCTGTCTCCTCCCAACCTGTCCTCGTTGTGTGTCTCTGTGTCGCCCACTCGTCTCTCCGCCTCTCTCGTCTCTCTCTCCCGTCGGCTCTCTCTCACTCTCTCTCGCCTCTCTCCTGTGTGTCCTCGCCCTCCTCTCCCTCCTGTCCTCCCTCTCTCCCTCCATTCCTCTCTCGTCCTCTCCCCCTCTCTCTCTCCCTCTCTCCCCTCTCTCCTCCTCTCTCTCTCCCTCTCTCCCTCTCTTCCTCTCATCCTCCTCTCCCTCCTCTCATCTCTCATCTCCACTTCATCGACTCGCTTCTCTCTCCCTCCTCTCTCCTCACCTCTCTCCTCCTCCTGCTCACCTCCCATCCTCCTCTCTCTCCCTCTCTCTCTCGCCTTCACTCTCTCTCTCGACTTCCTCTCTCTCGTCCCTCTTCTCTCCTCTGTCTCCCTCTTTCTCTCTCTTCCACTCCTTCTCTCTGGCTCCTCCTCGACACTCTCTCTCTCCTCCCCCTCTGTCTCTCTCTCCTCATCCTCATCTCGACTCCTACTCTCTCTGCCTCCTCACCCTTCTCCGCCCTCCGCATCTCCCTCTCTCTCTCTCCCCTCCCTCCCCCTCTCTCTCGCCTCCTCCTCTCCCCCTCTCTCATCCCAAGTCTGTCCTCTCTCTTCTGTCATCCTCCTCCTCTGGTGTGTGTGTGTGTGTGTTGTGTTTTGTGGGTCTGTGGTGTTGTGTGTGTGTGTGTGTGTGTGTGTGTTTCCTCCATATATCTCCTCAAGACTCCTCGAATCGACTGGCAGGCACATCCAACCCCCGCCACCACACCCACCCCCCCGCCCCCCCACCAACCCCCCCCCCGCCCCCCCCCCCCCCCCCCCCCTCACACGTGACCAGACTCTGTTTCTCTCTCCCTCTCTGGTCCCTCCTCCATCCGACCGCCACTCTCTTCCCTCTGGGTGTCTCTCTCATCCCGCTATCTCGCTCGCGCCCGCTCTGCTTCTCTCTCTCCTCCGTCTCTCTCCTCCGCTCTCTCTGTGGCACCCTCTTTCCACAGACCTTTTTCTCTACATGTCCTTTTCATTTATATTTGTTTATTTACTTTTATTTTTTTTTTTCTCTTTTCTCCCAAAGAGAAATCGATATCCCAGTAAGGGTACATTATGCTCACTAAACACCGTTACGAGCCCGATTGCGTTGGTGAACGGAATTGATTTCTTCTCTGTTAGCATTCATCAACAGTGTAGGCGGCGGCAGCTGCGAGTGCTCAGCTGTCATTGCCCGATTTTCGCGTAACCGGGGACATCCCTAATTCATCTTCTTTTCATTTCGTCCCTTGCCCCTCCCTTTCGCCCCTGTGTGTCACTGTCGCCACACTTGTGTGTGTGGTGTGTGGTGTGTGGGTGCCGTTCACCACCTGTAGCAGGCATCCCGAATGATTTAACGCAAAATCAGGTTTTTGCCATCTTATGAAGGAAACTTGAATTTTATCCACCAAGACGCCCTAAGAAGACGTGTGTATGCACGCACGTATGTGTTCACTTGCGCGCGCCCACCACACACACACCACACACACACCCACACACACGGCCAGAGCGCGCGCGCACAGCGCGCCGCTCGGAAATGGGGGGGGGGTACAGGAAGAGAGGGATAAAGAGAGAGAGCGAGAGAGAGAGAGAGATGAGAGAGAGAGAGGATATTATATTAAAACAAACAAGGTTCAACAGGAACCTGACGTCCTTTATGCATAACCTACACGCACATACGTAGCAACAGCGCAGGGAGACTGGCTTCACAACCTGAAACAAATAGACAAGGCCACACCAGTGACACCTGGAAGGAAGAAGAGATAGAGAGAGAGAGAGAGAGAGCGAGAGAGAGAGAGATAGAGTAGAGAGAGAAAGGTGGGGGGGGGATGGAAGGGAGGTGGACGGGACAATCAATGCCAGAAAAGATCAGAACGACACTTGTCCTACTACACCCCCCTTTGCTAACCCGTTCCCCCTCTCAACCCCGTGCCCCCCCCCCCCCCACCACCACCACCCTCGCTCCCCCCCCCCCCCCCCCCCCCCTCCCCCGGGGAGAAAAATGCAGTGTGTATCAAAGCCGGCGACACGACAGACCATCTGGAAAGGTCCAGCCTGATGACACCCGCCACAAAACCCGCCCTCACAGGCTTACCCTCCGGACCTCAACCCAAATGGCAAAGCCCGCGCAGATCAAGCTCAGCTCACCACTTTCCCTTTCATGGTGATTGAAACCATCTGTGTGGTGTGTTTGTTGTGGTGTGGATTGGGCTTTTGTTGGTTTTGATTAAGGGACGCAGGCCAAGGACGGAAGTTTGCATCTGCTTTTGTTCGGTCTGAGGAGTAGTCAATGTTAGTTCCAAGTTCTGTGGAAACCCCTGGATGTTGAGGTGGTCGTCCTTATTTTGTTTGTGGAAAGTCCCAAGTCTCTCGGCTTGGAACGGGTGACGTGGTGTGTGTGTGTGTGTTTGTGTGTGTGTGTGGTGGTGTGTGTGTGTGTGCTTTCTTTCCTAATATATAAAGTAGGTTAATTAAACTGGTCAGAAGAAACACAGAAAGTGGACTCTCGTGTTCATAAATCCACATCCCCTCACCCCTACTCCCACTATTTTTGCCGTATATATCGGTTCATTTTTTAATGGTCGAAAACATTTATGACATTTTTTTTTTTTCTAAACAGCTGAATTTAGAAATAGAATCCACCATTTCCTGAGTACATTTTCCCAGACATCGAGTGAATTTTTACTTTTGAAAAAAGAAAACGCTAAAAACTCGTTGTAGACGATTCTTGTTTTGCTTAGATGGACGGATTTTACTTACTTCCAAGGTGACACACCAAACCTTTGCGTTCTTCTTTTTCGTAAACTTGTAAGTTTTTGAATTGCCCATCGGAAAAATGCAGATAAATATAAAACAGTTTGGTTGTGCGTGTGTGTGGTGTGGTTGTGTAGAGTAGAGCGAGAGAGAGGAAGAGAGAGAGATGGGTCGGGAGAGAGGGATGAGAAGATGGATGAGAGAGCGAGGGAGAATTCAACGTTGATCTGACCCCAGGCGGTTTCGATTTGAAGGGGTTTCTTCTGTAGAGAGCCGGCCAGAAGAGGGCCCTCCCCCCTCAGCCCCCTCCCC
>JADBJO010007946.1:10000-45000 GCA_016801955.1 Conus betulinus
TCTTCCAGACCACTCATCCCAGGAAACAAAAGTAAGGACGCAGGCCCACTGATATAGGCCTAATGCAATGTCATACCGTTACATCATCATCATTGTTGTCGTCGTCGTCAGTGGTGGAAGCCGTCGGGTTTTTTTTCTCTCCAGCATCAGAATACAATATAGTCAGGTGTACACGTCATGCAAAGACTATTCTCACTTACTAATCTTGTTATCACCTCCACCATCACTATCACCATCCAAAGAATTAGAGGGGGCAGAGCCTTGTCTTTCGCCTCGTTTCCCTTCTATTCGCCTTTGTCCCATTCACTCTCGCAGTTAACTAGCCGCCTCCTTCGAGAAAGAACTATTCAACTAAGGGGTGCCCTCCCGGGTAACCGCATAGGCCAGTTTCTTCTTGTCCACTGCTCAGCGAGGTCGGCCCACTGTCTGCACGTAGCCTTTGCCTGCGCCGTGAACCATCGTGTGTGTGTGTGCTTCAAACTTGACAGCGTGACAGGCTGCACACCAAAACTTAATGCGCCAAGGCCTTGCTTAAAGAGACGAATATTTATAGACTGGCACAGCTGGACTGTTTTGATAATTGATTGTGCCTGAAAGTTGATTCTCCTTCTTTTCTTTCATATAGCCATCAAAGTGCAAACCAGGTGGTTCCAAGCAGACAGACTGAAATCGAAAGAATACAATTGTTTCGTTTCTTGGAGCTGTCGCAAAGATAGGATGACGAGTGAGTGCAAAAGCCTGAAATGTGTGTCAACTAAGGGGAAGGTCGTGTATTTGAAGATTATATATGATTTCATCTGTGAAAATCCCCTAAAACAAAGGAAATAATGGGAGGGAAGTCGTTCTTTTGATCACTTATCAGTTTAACATTAAATGCTGGCTGAATTTATGGTATGCCTGAAAACGCTTACATGGACTATGTAGTGTTTTAGTGCAAACTCCTGATTGTGACAGTGGCCACACTATTAGTTTGGATGTGTGATGAACACACAGCCAATCCGTGAACAAGTGGAAGACGCAGAGCCAATCAGATCAACAGGAAGTAGTGAATGCCTTCAAAATCCGCAGCTGCACCCCAACTAGCAAAAGGTGAAGAGATTAATCCTGTCCCGGCTGTATCTTTGCACCTCCAGAACACACCACCATCATTGTCGTGACCATGGCAATAGGATATAGACTTTGGTAATCACTGTTATCTCTTTACTCCCCCTGTACACCCAGCGTGTGTGTGTGTGTGTGTGTGTGTGTGTGTGTGTGTGTGTGTGTGTGTATTTGCGTGTGAGTGTAAATGCGCACGAAGCTTCGAGCGTCTCCGCGTGTGCTAGTGAGTGCAAGCACATTCATATTTATGATTAAAAAATGTAAAAACACATTTTTCTTTAACTGTTATCGTCTCTCTCTCTCTCTCTCTCTCTCTCTCTCACACACACACACACACACACACACACCACACACACACGCACGCACGCGCAATTTTTCTAGGTAGTCTAACTCACGCACACTCAGCAACAAACGAGTAGCTCTTCTCTGAACTCTTTTCTGGGACCTTGATTGTCGTTTCAAATAGCATAAGTGGCCCTGATGGCATTCGCATTTTGTAAAACAGTATCTAGCAGAAGTTTTATACAAACACTAAATTATCTCTTTAATCTAAAATCTGAAAAGTTATCATACATATCATGTTGTTAGCTTTATTCATAACTCCCTGAGCGTTAGTATTCGTTGATACGTAAAGTGAATGGGACTGGACCCAGTAAACTACCCTGGGGAATACCTTTTCACATACATACTCAACAGTAGTCTACTCTCACTTTGTCTCCAGTTCATAAGAAAATCCTCCATCTATCTGCATACATTACCGTAAATACTTCACATACGTAATCTGCATAGCAACGTTAAAAGAGGTAAACTACTGAACGCTTTCCTAAAATAAAAATTCGTCAAGTTATGTAATTTCATCTATCAAAAAACTGTACGGTATTCCATGACATCTAGTTGCTAAGTATCATGTGAACCATGCTTTCTAGAATCATGTTGACATGGCGAATGCAAACATCAATCAGTCGTGTGGTTAATTGCTACTTCTCTTAGGCCTACAAGAGAGTCCAAAACTTAACATTAAATACACGTCAGGCTCACGGAGCGACAATTATACGGATCAGATCTAGTTTCTTTCTTAAATATGTGGTTCGAGCTTTTCATCCTGTTTCCTCGGAATCCGTGGATGTGTCACTCTTTTCTGCTTGGGGGGGGGAAAAAAAAAAAAAAAAGAGGGGTGGTCATGCCAGTTTTGCGGCAAGTTCCTTCAACACTTTCGCTAGAATTTACGCAGGCACGTGAGCCTTCTTTGTGTTTAAATTTTACCAAGTTTGTTAACAGCAGCCGGTTTTATTTGGGTATCAGGTAGTGCAATAACATTTTTATGTGACCCTGTTTCTATTTCAGTCACATCATTTGCTTTTTTCGTAAAAAATAAGTAGTACCCTTGAAAAACCCTTGAACAGAAGCGAGCGCGCGCGCGCGCGCGAGCGTGTGTGTGTGCTTCGGCCTTGACGCAGCGCTTTGAGAATCCGGCATTTATTTGACCAATTCGATGAAGCGAATTATCACACTGATATCATTCTCCATTGCATCGACGATAAGTAGATCAATTTTATTTTGAAGTCCTCATAAAGTATGCCAAACAGAAGAGAGGGTGACACCGAGTCTTTTAAGTAATGTAGTTGCGCTGTGTGTGTGTGTGTGAACAGAAAATAATGCATGCTGCTCTCTGAGCAATAAGGGATAGACAATAGCAGCCAGCAATCAATTCATAGCCTATATGAGTACACACACACCCAACCACACATACACACACACACACACACCAACAGTAACTCTACAACTATGCATTTCAAATTTTCAGACATTCGGTTGTGCAAAAAATCAAACTCATCATACATCTTCTCAGAGAGGTTTAAATATAGCCCATGAACTTTGAATTTTGATGGAAATTTTTTCGAAGAAAGCAGGGGGGGGGGGGGGGGGGGGGGGGGGGCAGGTGTGTGTCTATCAAGAAAGGTACTTGAATCTTAGATTTGATGAGAATCTGTTGTAATAAATGGACATGAACTTTTTATCCATCCTCTCAGATAAGTTTGAGTAAGCGTTTGGACCTTGATTAAAAGGGGAACTGGACCTATAAATTCGATGGGAATTTGTTGTGAAGAAAGGGGAATACTCTTTTTAAATGAAGAAATAAAACTTGTACCCATCAGCATTTCATCTCCATTATACTTTTCACCAGTTCATATCAACAATTTGTTTCCTAAAGCTAGAAGCACCATTCAGGGGCAGATTCATTGTATCTCAAATAAACACAGTACTTGGCAAAGTTGTATACATGATAAAGGTAATATTTACTCGAAAAATCTCTGGACGGCAATTCAAATAATTTTGCATTTTCTGTCTTACAAATCTCAGGACAGTGATTCAGATAATCTGAATATATGATAATAGTGGATCATATGAAAATCAAAATTTTATATTTTTGATGTACAGTTGAACACATTTCTATCATGCTGCATTTCTCAGCCATGTAAGTGTAACAGAGATCTTTTGGAATTGTCCTATTTCTTCTACCTGTTAAGATATCTCCAAAAGCATCAGCTGTTCGTAGCACTGCTCCAAGTCCTTACTTATGTACCATGGTATGCTAGCTTTAAGTCTTTACATTTTTTCCTGCTTGCATCTGTTCAACACTGACAAACTTTTGAACACTGCTGGCTCACATCCATACAAGGCTGGTTTAACTTTGACATCAAGAAGTTTGAAAGAAGTGCCAACAGGCAGTTTTAAGTCTGATTCACAATTCCCAACAGTTCTGAGAATTTACGTGTGTGTGTGTGTGCGTGTGTGTGAACATTAAGGCAGTAGTAAACTATCTCTCAAACTGATTTGATTATTTTTTTCTTGACCTTTAAAAAAGCTTTTTCTCTGTTTTTGGATTTCTTTTGTTTTTTCTAAGTACACAGAAGTTCTGACTGCCTTGAGTTGTGATATGGTACCAGTGGTCAGCTAGGTTTGACTCTCTCTGTCAGACTTATAGAGAGGCTGACAGAGAAGAAGTTCAAGAGAATAAACAGGCTGTAGCGACAGAGAGAGAGAGAGAGAGAGAGAAAGATATATATATATATATATATGTAGGTATATTATGGATTCACACAAACAATAGATAAAACCACTGGGGATAGTCTTGTTTATTTCATATCATGCACTTAAAACTTCACAACAAAGGAATTCAGTGCCATTTAAGCATTCATTCAACCACGGTAATCACCACTGAAATTACCCACCATCATGTTATCACAAAAAATACCAACACCTGAGAAAACAAATAGCTCTTTTAACAAACACAAATGCCCTTACGTGTCAAGCTTGCTTCAAATACATGACCACTGCAAGAAACTGACAAAAAGTGGGGGAAATGAAAAATGCTATAATGTGCAACACGAACACACACAAAAGATTGAAAGGTGGACAGTGACAGGGTAGACAACCCAAACAAACTGTCAGAAACAAAACATTCTGCCACTGAATGTAAAAAATGCATTTCCTGG
Source organism: Conus betulinus (assembly GCA_016801955.1). Classification (NCBI taxonomy): domain Eukaryota; kingdom Metazoa; phylum Mollusca; class Gastropoda; order Neogastropoda; family Conidae; genus Conus; species Conus betulinus. Next base: position 14,599 of record JADBJO010007946.1, read on the forward strand.
CTTTGACATTATCTTTTCATGTATTGGTGAGGAATTATATTGAACGAATAGAACACACAAAGCAAACAAAACACATACACATCCTGATTGTAACATATACAACTTCCACTGAAATTAAACGCATATATCATGACAACAAAAACAGAAAAATAAACACTAAAACTAAACAGAAAAATAACAACCCCCCCACCCCAACCATAGCACAAGAATATAAAAAAAAAAAGGGAACAGTGTATCTTCTACAATAAGATTCTTTAACATAAAAGTGTGCGTGTGTGTATGTGTGTGTGTATGTGTATGTGTGTGTGTGTGTGTGTGTGTGTGTGGTGTGTGTGTGTGTGTTGTGTATGTGTATGCCTGAGCATGCTAATTCAGAAATGCATCCATCTTTGCTGGAACCGAGACTGTCATGGATACCAAACAGGACATTAAGCATCATGTAAATTGCAAGAGAAATGCACATGTTTCAGAGCAGTGCTTTGTAAAACTGCAAATGATACCAAATTGTCTGTACCACACCCTTTCCCCTTCAATGGATATTAAAAGTACCTCCAACAATGGACATTCTTTTACTTTCACTAGCGATCTTTGCCAGCTGGTGCCGGATTGAATGAAGATAAGTGATCGCTCGTTCATTTTTGATGTCCTGAGTGTTGTGTAACCTGCCTGAAGAAGACCTAAGAGGTCGAAATGCATCATGTTTTGTCTTGTCATTCATCTGTCTACGTTTTTCAGCGGACCTTTATAAACACTTTTTTAAATTTGTTCAGATTTCCACCTGCAGATGCCTCACTTTGCAACCAAATATTTCAAGTCACTGTTTGTGATTTTTTTAACACATCCTATGAATCATATAAATCAGATTATTCCACACACATACATCTTTATGCCAATGTATGTGAGTGCATGCGTGTGCAGGTGTCAGCTAGTAGAAGATAAGAAAGAGACTTTGCAACATGAGTTAGGGCTGTAAAGTATGCATATGTACAAGACAGCCAGAACATACTGGAACAGCAGAACTTCAAAGAGCATAGATTCACATTCTCCATGTCACATTTCTTATAGCCCTGCCTATAAAACCAAGCCAGAAACTGATAAAGAGGCATAAGCAAGCAAGCCACCATAGTCTTCACATCTACACATGCCCTTGCAAAAAGTCGTGACTCTTTGCCTGCTATCAGGCCATGCTACAGAACAAACTTGATCTGTTCCCAAGAAAGCTGACCTGCTGTAAATTCCAGAATATGAAAAAAAAGCTGACAGCTTGGCTGCCAAGTAGATGTGCAGACATATTATGACAATTTAGCATACCAAGGGTTCCACTGGATTAACACCATTAAGCAATCTGTCCTTGCATTGTCGGACCTAACTCCAACAAATCTCACTCTCAAACTGCTGCCAATGTAAAGACTGCGATTTCCAAGCATGCTAGGATTCAGTCTATAAACAGACATGGGGAAACATCTCTGAGACTTATTTGAAATGAGACAGCATGTGCTGACAGCTGCAATGGCCCCATGGATGCTTAGTTTCTTTAACTGCTTTTGAAAGAGCCTTCTCAGGGCAGGACCTGAGAATACAGACGATGGCAAGAGTGATATCCCACTGGCTGGAGGTCTGTCATATAAGTCGTGGCCAAATTATTACCACGAAAATCCTTAACAATCTGACCTCATGTAACATTTACTCTTTTGAACAAAGTCTAAATGTATGATCACCAACACAGCGAACATTAATCAAACCAGGACAAGTTTTAAAGATAAGGCGCACTGGTTTTGGAGCAGGCGATCTAAAACTACTCTTATGCATTTTTCTGGTTTAAAGAATACACACACACACACACACACACACACACATCACATACACAGAGGCAATACAATAAAATTCCAAGTTAAATACAGACATGACAGATTAACAAAAAACAAAAATATTAAATCTCAACCTTTAAATTTAAAACTCAAAGACAAGAAAAGCGATTTACACCAGTCAAAGGATACAAATGAGCAACTGACGGCACAAATTTGGTTTACCGTGACCGAGAGAAACATTCTCCATTCTAAAAATACAGTTCAACTGAATATGTGTTGAAACTGCACTCCGAAAGTTCCAAAAATACATTCTGTTCACATGTGACATCAAACATATCAAAATGACAACCAGTTGAGTAAACATACCCTTAATGTTTGTACAAAAAAAAATAATCTAAACTTTACCTTGCATTATTCAGTGCTAAATGGAATGTCATGGAATCATTCCAGAAAAAATTAGTTCACACATATTTTGTGTTCTTGAAATGATTCACAGATACAATCACATTTCTTGATAAAAGTATACATTCATGAAGCTTTAGATTAAAAAAAAAACAAAAGAAAAAAAAAAAAAGACAAAAACGACACCCAATACAGAAGCATATCCTGAGTATTACAAAAGAAGAATCATTTTTGTCCTCTTCCTGCCTACTCTGATTTTTTTGTTTCATTATTTCCTTAAAAAAAGTAAATACTTTAGCCATCTAAGCTTCTAATGTGACCTAACATTCCAAGCAAAAATAAAAGTCTAAAAACCTGGCTGCAAATCTTGTCCCACACCGTCTTCATGAAAAAATGCTTGAAGACTACACTTCATCTTAAAAGCACCATCTTACCACCTTTCAACCTGAAACTTTTCTCTATATAAAAAGAAATACACTTGGAGTACACACACACACACACACACACACACAGAGATATACCCACCACACATTCACATACAATATGCATGTTCACGTTCGCTCTAACCCACACATCTTCAAACTGGAAAACAGATGGTAAATGGAAGAGCATATAACACAGTTTCAAGATTCACATCTGCCACCTTCTGACGACTAGACAGGAATCAGCTTCAAGCAGGTTTTCAATGGATTCCACCACAGCCCAGGAGAAAAGCCACCATGTGAGAAGAACAAGCCCTGTCAAGATAGCTGGCATGATGATTTTTCTTGTCGGGAATTCTGAAAAAAAAAAAAAAGACACAGACTAGCATTTAAGAATGTGTGGACAACTGACCTTTTCAGAACCAACCACAGAATTTCATACCCACATTCAGATTGTTGTGTAGCATGGTCAGTGTTTATCGTTTGTTGATTAAATTGATACCTCAGAACCTCGGGTATGAGTTACATTATTCAGTGATTTTACATGTACAGATGATACACTTATAACCTACGAACCCAGGTATCTGTTAAATCATTCTGTATTTTTTTCCAGGAACTGAGTGCAAATATATGTGTATTTGTGTGTGTGTATGTGTGTGTGTGTGTGTGTGTGTGTGAGAGAGAGAGAGAGAGAGAGAGAGAGAGAGTGTGTGTGTATAGATGTGAGCTTCCATGTGGTAGGTAAGCCCAGTCATCCCCTCCTGGGGTACAGGCCGCCAACCAAGGACCTCCAGCCATCTCTGTCCTAGGCTCTTCTCTCCAGCTGGTTCCAAGTCATCCCCATGTTCCTGATGTCTGCTTCCAGGTGTTCCTTGGCCAACCTCTTTTCACTTTTTCCTTGGGGGTCCATGTTAGGGCTTGTCTGGTGATGTTGCTTGTAGGCTTCCGCAGTGTATGTCCAATCCAGCCCCAACGTCATTTCTTGATTTCCTGTTCTGCGGGCAGCTGGTTTGTTCTCTCCCAGAGCTCGTTGTTGTTGTAACATGCTTTTGTGTTGTCTTAGTGATATGTGTTGTACTTGTGTGTTTGCATTTATGTTGTCTTGGTGGTATGTATACCATGTGTGTGTATGCTTCTGTTTTGTCTTGGTGGTATGTCTGCCATGTGTGTGTATGCGTCTGTGTTGTTGTAGTGGTACGTCTCCCATATCTACTCATCCCACACCTAGGATTGTTCTGTTACAGTTCCTATCCATGAGACCACTGACCACAGAAGACCTTGCACAGTAGTTGAATTATTTGGAGTTGTATGGTAGTGCCTCTCTGAAGTAATTCACACTGACGATCCAAGTCCCCTACAGATGCCCATAGAATGGAACCTCTGTTAAAAATGTCTCTATACACCGACCACCTCCACACAACAACCCAAAATTCTGTGACTGATCTTTTCTTTTAGTCTGTGATATCATTTCAGATTTCTGTAGAATGACCTCTCTCCTCCTGTCTCTTTTATGATCAACCTTCTCACAATGATCCCCTCCCCTCTTCCCTAAAAAAAAACCCCCTGCTCAAACAAATTTCCAGCATCACACATCAGTCTCTGAACACTCTCTATCCTTAATTTACATAAAAATTCCCAACTTGCTGAACCACCCAAGTTTAAAGGCATAAGGAAGGATCATTTATATTCAATGATTGACAAATCTTGAACATGGTATAATTATTTCTTTCTATATTATGCTTTTGCAGAAAAATAACCAAAACTGCAAACTGAAAGAATTCACATGTGTGTGTGTGTTGTGTGTGTGTGTGTGTGTGTGTGTGTGTGTGTGTGTGTGTGTGTGTGTGCGCATGCGCGTGCACACACACAGTATGTACTACTAGAAAACTAAACCATCATTGCTAACTGACACTTCAAAAAAGGGGTATCTAAACAACTGTATTTCAGTTTTAAAAGGCACTAAAGAGTTGTCATTCTTTCAGCAGATTCTGTTTCCTTTCAGAAATCTATTTCTAATGTAGTTTGAAAGTCTGGATGTTACTTACTGTAGGAACAAGATTACTTGAAAAAATCAACATTTACATGTCACATATCATCTGTAGATTCTAAGCTTCTACTGCAGTTAAGACACTAATTTTTCATTCGTCTGTTTCAGACTTTAAGCTCAATTATTGGAGAAATTAAGTGACTGATATAACCTTATGTACAAACCTTTTATGCACTTTGTTTCTTTTCTTGGCTTTGTTTCTCTTTTGAATCACAGATCTACAATGACGGTTATATTTCAAGCAATAAAAGGAGTTTTCATATTTTGTTTTTAAGTTTCTCCTTGAAACTGAACTTTCTGAAGTGAAGACAATGCTACATCATCTAACAACAAAGGAAAAGAATACCACTTACAAAACCTGGGAATTCCATCTAACTGAAAGAATAAAAACTGAAATAAATGAATACAAACATAGGTATTCATATACTGAAGAGTAAATTTGTGTGTACTCTCAAATGAAAATCCTGAGAAAACCAGACTCAGAAACTGGTTTTCTAGTTCTAGGCTTTGAGTAACGTTTATTTTTAAGAGACTGTCAGAACACACAATTTCTCTAAAGTACAGACACGTCATTTCAGTGAGAGAGCAAAAACAGCCAACCTGTGACCACTTACATAGGTGTGTACTGGGAGACACAATCAGCATGATCACTACGACACTGTAAGCCTCACCGTGGGTCGGCGAGCGTTGCGCTGCCTCTCCTCCTCTTCACTGGCTGCCAGTGCCTGAGCCAGCATCAGGTCTTCCTGCTCCTGCTGGGTTATCCTGCAGGGTGGAAAGCAATGCATGACAAACATGTCGGCGTGGGAGTGTGGGGTCATGGGGGCCATGGGGGGCCCCAAGCCTTTGCCGAAAGATTTTTCCCAGCTTGGGATTGACACAAACCACATCACACCTACTGATCAGCAAATGCGCATATCCGTAACAACAAACTGACACATCACCCGCACATACACAGAGTAACACACGCGCGCGCACACACACACACACACACACACACACACACATCAAAGAACTCACAGTGTATAAAAACATTTTCAGACCTACTATCCAAACCTTCCTAAGCAACAGCAACTGGCATTTTTACATTTCAAAGAAATGCATTTGGTGCATATGGTTGCGTTTCATCCAATTTTCTACCTTGAGGGCTGTGACCATGTTTGAAAAAAACTCAAATGCTTGCTTGCTACTTCGTTTCATTTTATAAGGTAAAAAATCAACATCAGACACATCTATACTGACAAATTTTGCAATGTAGAGAATTCCAGGTGAGTTTTGCCCCTTAAGTTGCAATCATAATGCAAATTAAAACACTGGTAGCAGATGCATATAACTGAAAGAATTCTGTTTTTATTAGTATATAGACTGCCATTTGTTGACCATGCTAGCTGCAAAAACAACAGTCCGGCTGCGCCTGTTCTTCAAGTGAGTGAGTGCAGGAACAGCAAAAAAAAAGCTGGAATTCCATCCAAAACATGTGAGTGCATAAATGATGAGACGTGCTTGTGAAAATTCAAGCCTGAAAAAAAGATAAACAAAAACCCCATGCAGGTTTTGGTAAGGCTTTTTGACTCTTGACAGACAGTTCTGGCTACATCTAGACCAGTCTAACATGAACACAGGCAAGGAATAGGGGGAGAAGGTGACAGGAACGAGAAAAAAAACAAGACATTTACAATTCCAGCCTTAAGACCAATCTACTGTTCTCAGTTGTGCTATTTTGTGTACAAAATAATGTCCTATCTAACACCAGAAGCATGCATAAACCAGCGCTCCTCCTTGAGCACAAACGTCTGGTTGAACTTACCCAGCTGAGGACCCTTGGTCTTGTGGAGCACCCATGGATGCCTGCATAGCCATGCGCAGTGCCTCTTCTTCTGTCTGCACAGCACACAGGGTATCCCCTTTACTTCTCAGTGTCATGAGGGAGGATACTCACAAATTTGTGTGCATGAATTTTGCCACTGGAGTATTTCTTGTAAAGTATTTTTTTCTAAACTGGTTACTTTGGAAACTTTTGTCTGCAGTTACTTTGCTGGGGTCTTTCTTTCCATCAGGGTTTTAGGATGACTGAATATCACCATATAGCACGTAATTATTTCTAAACATTTACCAGAAATTCATGCTTGTTGATTGCATTTAGTTTCAAAAGATCCAGTTTCTTATAAAATCCCTCTCCTCTGCTCCCCTCTCTACAGAAACTAAATCGTACATTAACTGTGAACAAAATACACAATACAACATTTCATAACAGTATTTTGTGGACATTAGAGCATGAGTAATGTATACCTTGTCAAATGGCATGCAAAATAACAGTATGGGGGTATGTGCATAAGCACTCATGTTGTGTTTCCATTACAAAGTGTCTCTTCCTCTATCTGCACAGTAAGCTAATATCATATCTGTGATATTTCTCCTTCAGTACTTTTACTTATCTTTAGTACTTTTACTTATGATAGAACTGGATACTTAGAATACAGCCGCTTCACCATTCTGTCTTTTTCATAAATCAATTCGTCAACAGACCTTTTCTGAGTTCCATCAAAATCAAGTTAAAGTAATAACAATCAATTCATCAACAGACCTTTTCTGAGTTCCATCAAAATTAAGTTCAAGTAATAACAATCTGAGAATGGCACAGGTCCCCAATATGTGAGCACTAAAACCAATGTCACATAATGTGCAATACCTCTTTCTTGACACTGACAATCACACACACTCACCATATGGCCAGGCATAATGTCCTCATGAGATCGAGACGTTCCTGCCTGTCTGTTGCGACGCTCTCTATTAACAAAAAATACATGCTTCTATTTAATTTTACATTCTGCAAAGTAAACTGTTATATTTCAGGTATATATATATATCTTAAAATTCCATCTGCATTTCATCATGATGGTTGTTACAGACATACATAGTAACACATGAAAGTATAGTGATGGTTTCTTGAAGGTCAGTGGATTGAAAAAATTCCCTCTCCACAAAACCCACACACTCACACATTTGCATAGTTCCAAATACATATACACACCAAGACACCAGAAAAACACAATTTTGGCCCAAAGAAATTTAAAATCTTTCACAATTTGGAGGCTTCTTTTTTTTTTTTTTGAAATAAATTTTCATAAAGTTCTTCTGTTTATCATGCTGTTTGTACTGAAACAGTTCATTAAGCCAGAATACCAAATTTTTGGTGAAGGGGTGTCGTAAAAGTGCTGGATTCTCTTCACAAAGAAGTAGTAAAAAAAAAACAAAAAAAAAACGTCAACCAACCAAACAAATGAAATCAAACTGCAACACCCCCATCTCCTCCAAAAACAAACAAAAGAATTTTTCATGAACAGGTGGTAGGAGTGCCATAACAGGCACACAAAGAGCGATAGTATTGCTGTCTGAGAGCTCATTACAGCATATCAGACACTGGGCGATGCTTGGTTTTTCTTGTCTCCTCTCCAAATCCAAATATCCTGATGCCTGCTTTGCATTTTCTTTTTCCCAATCCCACCAAATGCTGACACCGGATCAGAATATCTTTAAACATATGTATCTGATCTTCTGGTAATGTATACACACATGGTAGGTTCAGCTGCAAAAGATCTGCACATTAACTGACCTGGAAGATCAGAAAAACTCTCCACCATACTTCACCCACCTAGTGCTGCCAGGGCCCAACCCAGTGACCCTCAAACTGAGCAGCAAGTGTTCTCACCATGACTGTCACACTACTTCACTCCTTACAATATTATACTAGTCACATAAAGTTAAGCACAGGCCTTTGCACACAGGGGTTGATTGATTCATCCCTTCAAAAACATTGTTTTTTTGTGTTATGCGGCAACCAATGATGGAATCTCACACAGCAGTGTGTAATCCAGCCTGTGTCAACTGGTAGTGCGCACGGGGGTCTTGGTGACCTCGTTACCGCGCGGGATAAAAAAGTGCAAAGTTGCGTTAACTGTGCCTGTTTTGCATCAAGCTTGCTGGCGACACAAGATGTGTAAAATGAAAAATTCTTTTTTCCCGTGCAAGAGCAGTCTCTCAAGTGAGTTTTATGCCCCTTCGTTTGGCTGTTTAAGCGCGGGGTTGGTTACTGTCAGCCCTTTTCTCACCATGCCACCACGAAGAAAACTTAGCACCTTTGACAAAACCAGGGCGATTGCGTGGATACAAGATGGCATTGCAAAGGCTGAAGTGGCGCGACGACTTGGTGTGCATCATTCAGTTATGTTAGACTGAATCAGCGTTTTAGGGCGACCAACAGCGTTGAAGAGAGGCCACGGTCAGGTCGGCCTAGGCAGACTACTCCCAGAGAAGATCGTTTCATCGAGAGGCAGGCCCTATTGCAGCGGGATACCACTTCCACCAGCATCCAAAGGCAGCTTCGTATGGCAAATACACCATCCTCAGCCGTCAAGCCATACGAAACCGTCTTCACCACTTCGGCCTCAGATCACGTCGCCCAGCTGTTCGACCACGACTGCTAGCAGCCCATAGGCTGGCTCGCCGAGCTTTCTGCCATCGTCATGTGAGATGGAACCAACAACAGTGGTCCCAGGTCCTCTTTTCAGATGAGTCGCGGTTTAGTCTTGAACACAATGACGGCCGAACTAGAGTTTGGAGGCGTGTTGGTGAACGTTACATTGATGCAGCTGTTCGCCAGACCAGGGCCTTTGGGGGGGAGGATCTGTTATGGTATGGGGTGCCTTCAGCCTCCACCACAAGACACACCACTCTACCATATTGATGGAAACCTCACAGGCATCCGCTATCGGGATGAAATCCTGGCGCCTTTCGTTGTTCCGACCATGCAACGGATAGGACCCATGGCAGTCTTCCAAGACGACAATGCTCTCGGCCACATAGGGCCCGGGTGGCCGAAAAAAAATCATTGTGCAGGCCGGCATCAACAGGATGATCTTCCCGGTATAGTCCCGACCTCAATCCCATCGAGCATATGTGGGATGAGTTGGGAGACGTGTGAAGGAGAACCATCCACCTCCCAGAGACCGCCAGGATCTCTTCCAAATGCTGCAACTGGAATGGCAGAGAATCCCTCAGAGGGTCATCAGAACACTGGTCTACTCGATGAGGAGTCGCTGCGTGGAATGTCTCGCCAATGGCGGTGGCCACACCCACTATTGAAATGATTTTGTGAACTGAACAGATTTTGCGAACTTTGATTTCGACCCATCCTCTGTTTAATTGTCTGTAAATCAACAACCGTTCATTCGATCCCAATGAAATTCAATGTACGTTGGAACAAGATAATGAATTAAATCTGTTCCCAATTTCAAAATCGTGGCTTTAATTTTGGAAATTATGCGGGTACATGTAAACTGTGCTTAACTTTATGTGACTAGTATAGTACAAAACTCACTGATCCAGCTGCCTGCCCAGCCCAGAAAGGGTAGTCTGCTGTGGCTGTGGTCTTGGCGCTGTGGATGTGGAAGCGGCAGCTGGCTGCTGTTTTCTGAAGATGGCTGCAGCCCTGTGTACACAGAAAAACTGCCATTATGGTCTGGTGACTTGACTTAAGATTTAGATGGTCTCTTAGTTTTGAGACTCTACCTGGCTATTAATTTGAGATGATCTGGGTTTTTTTTTGTGATTTGACTTTTATTTTGGTTTGTTTTCTTTGATGGTCTATTAGTTTTGTGACTTTTATATGGTCACTTAGCTCTGTGACTTGATTTAGTTTTGTGATGACTATTTTTTTTTTTCTAAAATCTTGATGGTCTATTAGTTTTGTATGATACCATTTATGAGGTCTGTTAGTTTTGGGACTTGACCTGGCTTTTGATTTAAAGCACTCTTTTAGTTTTGTGACTTGACTTGGCTTTGGATTTTAGATAAATTTTTAGTTTTGTGAACTGACTCGGTTTTAGATTTTTGATAGTCTTTTACTTTTTTGACTTGACTCAGTTTTGGATTGTTGATAGTCTGTTGATATTGAAACTGAGCTTGGTTTTAGACGGTCAGACAGTTTTCCAACATGACACATCTTTCAAAACATTTTTGATGGTTTATCTAGTTTTGTGAACTGACTTGGTTTTAGATTTCAGATAGTCTTCTAGTTTTGTGACTGGACCTTTTCAAATTTTAGATGGTTTTCTAAAAAGTTCTGCGATTTGACACGGTTTGGGTTGTATATAGTCACTCAGTTTCATGACTTGATTGGGTTTTGGATGTTAGCCCTGGCATTTCAGAAATTAATCTGTACATGTATAAGAAACTATTGGCAGTGATATAAACAATATGACTTGACACATGTGCAGAGCAATAATAAGTTAACATCAATTTGCAACATCATACAGTTCGGCATGCTCCTCTCACTTACCCTGCACGGGAAACTTGCCGGCCTGTGTCCTGGAAGCCCTTACAGTCATGGTCCAGTTCATTACGATGACGAATACAGAAATTCTTATGACATTTATCACAGGTCACCGGGATCAACTGCAACACATGTCAGAAGAAAAAAATATTGTCTGTGCTATGAACAGGCTATTAGAAATACTTCTATATTTTCTTCACTGTTTAAGCCATAACATATTCGTTTTACGTGATACTCCCTGTGTTTACTTCAGTATAAAATAATATCAAGACAATGTAGACATCTCTTTTCCAACCAATAAAACAGCAAAAAGAACTAAACCATCAGCATGAAAACATTTTTTTTCATGATTTTGGTTTTATCTGATGCTTATAAAACCAACTTCTATGGAGTTCATATTTATGTCACCACCAGTTAAGAACTCGGTTACACATGCACAAATATACATGCCTAGAACATCTTACCTCTTTTTGTTTGCAAGACTTGAGAGAGCACTTGTTTGTGTATATCTGTAAACAGACATTACAGAAAATTAAGTTCTAGTACTTGATTAAAAAACAAAACAAACACAAAAAATTACAGCAATATTTCTGAGAGTGAGAGAGTAAGTGAAAGAGAGAGACAGAGGGAAAGAGAAAGAATGTATGTATGTGTGGGAGACATGCATACATACCAGAGAGAGAGAGAGAGAGAGAGAGAGAGAGAGAGAGAGAGAGATAGACAGACAGACAAGACAGACAGAAAGAGAAAGAGGTAGAGGGAAGGGTTGGGGGGTGGGGAGAGACTTTAAGTCAGACAGACAGACAACAAAACGAGCAAAAGATGCTTCTGAATTTTTTTTTGCTTTCAGCTGAGCATGGAAAGACAAAAAAAAAAATGGAAGAAATTATTTAATACATGATATAATTAGGCAAAACTAACAGTAGTTCAACAGACTCTCATAAAGAATTGTGTGTAAGTAATATGATGGTTGTAAGTCACTACATTTAATACTTTGACAGTTTCAGCCCTAAGTCTTTTTCATCAAAACATGCAAACTGACATGGTGAGAAAAATATGCAATACCTCTTGCAGTCTCATTTTAAAAATTGAAATGTGCAAATGTTTCAAACTCTACCCTTCCCTCTTCTCATATGTTGACTTTACCTGTCTAGTTTTGGAATCTCTATGCAAACTATTCTAGTCTGTCACTGTATCAGGATCTAAATGAAGTAAGACTGAAATATTCTCAGGACTGCCATTGTGCAAAAAAACAATATATCCCTGCTTGAATCTTTAGTTCATTGATAATTTAGGTTACAACCATGTACTTCTCTTTTTCCTTTGTTGTTTTCTGGTATCAAATCATCACAGCTATTAAAGCAAAAGAAACATGTGACTGCTTAGTCTGTAGGATACTTAATCCTAAAAATAAAACTATGAAAGGCTAAATTTCTCTCCCTGTTTTAAAAGTAAATGAAATGATATGATTTTTTAATGTGATGTCTATCATATCAAGTAAATCTAAGAACTGTATGGTCAAAATAAAAAAAAAAAATGCCACACATAAAAAGAAACAAAACATTCGCAGCATTGATCCTACAAATCAAAATCGCTAACAAGTATGGACCTTTTAGCACACAGCAGTTTTTACTATATATAATTTTTCCAGACTAGCTCCAACATAATAAAATTATGCAAACAGTTTATAATATTCTACCTTTCTTCGCTGTTTTGCAGAATCTGACTGGCAGTCGCTATCAAGGTGTCTGCCGACTACGGTATCAGGAGACTCTCCTTTCTTCACAGGACAAGGGTGTGTTGCACAGTGGACATACAGGTACCTGGTTGTCCTGTACAATAAAACAATGAAATAATTTTAAACAAAATGAAGAAAAAGAAAGAAACAGGAAGGGCAGCTTCCCAAGTGACCAACGACTAAACATTACATATGAGGTCAAAGGTGGTTGGGACAAATGGGGTGGGACACAGCCGCATAGCTTGTTTGCCCAGTTCAGCATTATCATTTCCTTAAAGTACGAATTTTACTATTTTTCAGATCAGTCTGTTATCTTCAGTATAGCACCTTCAGCACTGTGAAGTTGAAATGGTGTAATAATTGTCACAAAAATGACACATAAAATGGTCATGATGACAGGCCTTCCTATTCTCTCTGCTCCAGATTCCACCACTTCCCCATAAAAAGCAAGCTGTCTCTTTCTTTCTGAAAGGCGTCCATCATCAAATTCCTGATGAAACTTATCTTTTCAGCAATGATAAAAAGAAAGAGAAAAGACGATTTTATAAAACCTGCATATGTATTCATTTATCCGAGATATTTAACTGGCAGCAATAGACCAACAAACGTTCAGAGTGCCACCTGCAAAGAATGTGGAGCTGTCAGCATTCTACTGAAATAGCAGACTCGTTATATGCTGATGATGGGTTAATTCTGCTCTTCCATTCTACTATTTCACCTGACTCCTCAACCACTAGCGCACTCCTTACCCCCTTCACCTGCTTATTATCCTGCTTTCCTCCTCTATACTGTTCTCCCCGTCTTGGCTGTCCCCACTGTCCCTTTACCTCCTGCAAATGGCGGCACTGCCCTGACCTTGACACCAGCTATAACACAACTGCTACGTGCAGCAAGAAAAGACAGATTCAGAATCATTCTAGCCATGTCTTTTTCCTCCTTCACTTTCCTCCTGCATCGTACTTAAACTCAACCTCACATCATCCTCATCCCTGCACTCCCCCCCCTCCTTTTTATAAACTCTTCACACACACACACACACACACACACACACACACACACACACACACACACACACACACACAGAACCTCACTCAAGTATTTCACTTTTTTCTTTCTCTCCCCTCCCTCCCCTAATTCAATCCTCTCCTCATGCATCCATCCTTGAGCGCAACTGAACTCTTCACCATCTTTACTCTGGTATCCTTGGCTGGAAGCCAATGTGTAAATGCAAGTGTATTCTAAATGTGTATCATTATCAATGTGAGATGGATACAATGACATCCTGAATTATGTAACACTAGTGTTGTCTTCTCGAGGCCCATGTACCCACTTCATATATTCCCACAATTATAGCCAACTTTTAACATTTTGGCAATGATGTACAATTCACAATGTATTCTTAATCTTTTGTAAAGATCTATTACTGTTGAAACAAGTACGGCTATTTAAATGGTTACCTGAATGAGGTTTCATTTGCTTGATCAAACATAAATATCAATAAAAAATTTTGTCTCACTCTGTTATAAATATCTGGCAAGATATATTATCTGCTATTTATACCTTTATTTATACCTCTCTTACTAGTCTTAGCCACTGTTTTTAACTTGAATAAAGCTACAAATTGTGGACTCTTTGACACTTTTTTCCAGTTCTGAACACAGAAGCCTAAATGTTCAATAACTTATCACTGTGAGATACTTAAACAAACAATCTTTCGACATTTGATGATGACTTCATGTTCAATCGCACACAAAATTACCTTGCGGTATGACTCAGGACAGCTGTGTGTGTCATATTGTATGTGATCTTTGCTGCAACATAAATGAAAGAATTCATGTTATGGTTTAATCACTACAAAAAAACATATAAAATAATTCAATGTTCAGCATATGAAATAAAACAAAGCCTAATAACAGTAACACTCATAAAATGCGAAGTGTCATTAACCCTCAACACCCCTCCATGGAGTGTTGTGCTCTGCAAACTATGTCCAATTACATGCTACATGTTGTCATTTATGTCAGATTTGAAACTTAACTCATCTGGTGGAAATGGAGTGTGTGTGTGTGTGTGTGTGTCCTGAGCTGGAATAGCTCAGTTGGTAGAGCGCGCCTGACTCGCAATCTTGGTCACATAAGTTGGTGATCCTGGGGTTGCGGGTTCGAACCTCCGCCGGGGCGTTTCGGTACAGGGGGATTTTTCCCTCGGAGTTAACATTGGTTCTGACTCCATTTCCCATACAGTCCTTCGAAATGAGACTATAAACTGAGGTTCTGTGTGTGTGATGCACGCATAACATCTTGCACACACACGTAAAATCCCATCACCAACATTCGGAAGAGTAGGCCAGTTTGGCCGTTGGTATGGATGACACGTTACACATACATAGCATGCACCCTGGGTGAGAAATGGAAAGAATGAAGGAAGGAAGTAAGGAAAATGAGTGATCGATATTGAACGATACTAACTGGATGACACGGGAAATGACTGAATGAAGCGCCAGCTGGCAGCTCTTCAGTCGGCACTACCCAGGTAGGCAGCCCATTGTGTAAACGAGTGTTGATTGTAAAGCGCTCAGAGCTTGGCGTCTAGCCGAGAATAGGCGCTATATAAGTATTCATTATTATTATTATTATTATTTAACGTCTATCCACTATTTGTGATATTAGACAAATGTGTGTGTGCGTGTGTGTGTGTGTGTGTGTGTGTGTGTGTGTGTGTGTGTGTGTGTGTGTGTGTGTGTGTGTGTATGTGTGTGTGTATGAGTGTGTACAAGCATGCACACTAGTAATGAGTACATGTGCACACAAAGTTTGGGGCTTGGTGAATGGATAAATCAAATGACAAATGAACAACCAACAAAATACATACTAGTGACAATATGATACTTAATTCAGTTTTACAGAGTAAAGCATCCAGCATTATTAGCCATTACTTTGATTATTTTGTATGCTCTGCTGAAGCAGTAGCCAGAAGCAAGGATTAAGGATTTCTGACTGTCACTTTGACGCTAACATTAGTAGTACTGACAATCTTAACATTTAACTATAGATCTGCCAATATCCACCATATTCTGATAACTCCTGAAAGATCCGCCTATTGTGGGAAACTCTAAGTTTAGTTTCCATTTGAAAACACACACACACACACACACACACACACACACACACACACACACACAGTGACACACACACACACACACACACACACACACACACACACACACACACACACACACACAATCGTTGGTCACCCACACTTCAACAATATTTAAACAGTTACATTCATATCACATCGTATCCACACCAGATCAGAGTTTACAAAGAAAGATGTGATTTTGACTCGCAGGCATTTTTTGTATTTTGGCATTTAGAATGTTCTTTTCTGCCACTGAATCAAATTAGTTTAGGATTCTGGAGGAAAACATAGTAGTTAAAAGTGAAAAAAAAAAAGAATTGATGATTATCTATCTTTTGCAGGAATAGTTTATTTCATGCATGCATACATGAAAAAATGTTGCCAGTGATGTTTTAGGCATTTTGCCCAATTGGTAGCAATGATAATGAGTAAATGAGAAAGGCGTGTATGGTTTAACTGAAGCACACAGAGAGAGAGAGAGAGAGAGAGAGAGAGAGAGAGAGAGAGAGAGAGAGAGAGAGAGAGAGAGAGAGAGAGAGAGAGAGAGAGAGAGAGAGAGAGAGAGAGAGAGAGAGAGAGAGAGAGATTAATCAATCCACCTTTACTTACAATACTTACTCTCAAGTATGATGCGTACAAAAATGTTAAAAACTTACCAAAAAATGTTTTACCGCATGCATCACATTTCATTGGCAAGAAATCTGCAAATCCAGAAACATTAACTTGATGAAGGGACTGTTCAACAAAATGAAGAAAAGAAATGTCAACAAAAGATTACAATTCAACTTTGTCCAAATTCGTATCTGCAATTTGCATGCCAAAATATAAAATAACTTTTACTAGTTTTATGATAAAACATGAACTAGGAATCTAATGAAATCAATTAATGTTGTTCCTAATGGGGTTCTGGATATTCTCCCATGCTAATGGTACATGCAGACCTACGAAGCTCCTTGAATCTGATCGTAAGACATATGTGAACAAACCGTCTGATTGATTTTGGATTATCTTTCAGGAAGAAAACTGAACATAGAGAAAAATTATGAGACTTACCACACTAAAAGTAAACACTGGTAGTGGAATGGTTCCTGCCATTGATTTAATGACAAAACTGAACTAGGCACTCTTTTCAGTTTCAGTTTCAACTTGTGACCATACTTTTTGTTGTAGTCATCCTACGTGCCTCCTGGATACAACTTAATCCTAATCTTCTAATCAACAAAACAGTTGCAGCTTAAGGTTGTATGTATACAAACATGGAAGGGGGTGGGTGGGGGGGGGGGGTGTTGTTAATGATCTATGTTATTTTCATTACTCAACTTCTAACACTAGCAAAGAAATGGAATGATTAAGATTCCTCTTGTGAGTCTCTTGAAAATGTTTGGAACCAGTTTTACTCAAATCCTCAACTGGAACCTCACTAATGAAGTCATCCTGTTCTGCTATACATGTACGTAATGCTGGTAGATAGGACATAGCACTGAACACATTTAGGCAGTCCATCATTTGGTGAAATGTGGGGTTGAAAAACATTGCACACACACACACACACACACACACACACACACACACACACACACGTCATACAAAATTTACCAAAACACGAAACCAACACAAAACCAACCAGCCTCTGCTAAGGTTAAGAAGTGAAGCATTTACTTTCATCATCTCAAGACTACATATATTTAGTCTAGAATAGCCCAACTGGTAAAGCACTGGGCTCATGTTCCTGGGATGGAAGGTTTGAATCTCTGCTGAGCCATTTTTGTACACAGGGATTTCCCCCCAGTGTTGACATTGGTTCTGACCTACTCTATTTTCCAAAAATCCTATGAATGAGATATAAACTGAGGCTCTGTGAGTGAACTCTTGCATTATATTTTGCACACATATATACAATTCCATCACCAACTTTCGGAAAAGGCCCGTTTGGAATGGACATCATTGGTACAGATATCAAGTTACACAGAGTATATACCCTGAAAGAATGAAGGGAAAACAAAATCCCCAGTGACTGATACGGACTGAAAGACATGGAAAATGACTGAATGTAGCTCCAGCAGGCAGCTCTTTAAGTTCAGTGGGCTCTACCCGAGTGGGCAGCCTGTTGTGTTGATCATTTTAAAGAGCTTACTGCTTGATTTTTAACAGAGAAGCACTTTATTAGTTTTAGCAATAATTATACTGTCCATAGTTATTTGAGTGGGATAAACTACTGTTGGTAAGAAGCTCTATGAATCTTTAGTATAAACTGATTATTGTCTCTTGCGCCTATGGGTAAATGTGGACTGGATACAGACTATAGTCCAATTCAGTTGTATTTTGAAAACCAGCGTCAAAAATGGATACATCCACATTTACCCCAGAAACAAATGATAATTTAATGATAGATGGTAGCTTTCTTAGTATTCTATTCTCTGAGCCAATTTTCATCAACAAATTATCTTCTCTTTACTATACGTGTACATGTGGATTGCCATCAAAACATTCTAGCAGATCTTGTGAAAGTCTACTTTGTTACTGATCTGGATCCTTTTATTTTCAGCAAATACATTCATGATTGAAAACATGTGTCAAAACACTTTAAAGTTTTAGCAAGTATTCTTGATTGAAAACTTATTCCAAAGCACATTAATTAGTTTAAAGCATGAAATTATCAAGTATATTCATGATTGAAAACTTATGTCAAAACATTTCAAAAGCATGAAAAAGGGCAGATTTGGTTTATGATAATCTTCTCAACATCTGCCACAATAACGGTGACATGACTGATGATGACACCGAATGTACACTATTATGATTTCAAAGATAATATCAAGAACGAGTACACACCCAACTGTTTACATGATGGGTTGGAACAATGTTTCCCCAAATCTGGAAATTCCATGGCAGGACTTGTTCGATTTTCCTTGCGAAGGATATATCACAGTGTTCAGTGTTCTTGATTCACAGATGCTCTGCAAATTACTGGACTGACAACGCAGTACGTCTCGTTTTATCCCTGTCACTCCCAGAAGTGACTATGCAAGTTGTCAAATCTTCTGTGTAATTGTGTGTATGTTTGTCACTTCCGGCCCTACATAGCCTCCATTTCACTTTCCAATCATGGCGTCTTCTGGAAATCCCCGGGTTTTCTTTGATATTACAATCGCTGGTGATAACGGTGAGGTCTTTCAAATGCATTTTAATTTTGTCTTGAATGTGCAGGTACATCACTGCAATTGATGCATGCAATGTTTTAAGCATATGTTATGTGAAAATGCCGAAATACAGCTTGTTCATTACTTGTTACTAAAAAATACACAAGAACGGCGTGGAGTTCCCTGGAAACTCGTGGAAGCTGGTAGAAGTTCCTGGTCTTGAAAGCAGAATTTTCATTTTGTTTGTAAGCAGGTGAAAACGTTGCTTAGGTTCACATTAAACCCTGTAAGAGAAGGCAATGCGTATAAACATAAGGAAGCGCAACGTATAGTTCAGAAAGCTGCTTTCTGCCAATAGATTATTGGATAATAGGGATTGAGAACAGTGAGATATATGTGCAAAATTTGTTACTAGATATAAAAAATAACACCACCATCAGAAAGACCAAAAAAATTTCAATAAATTTGTACTGTAAGTATCAAAAAGAGCACTATAAGTGACAGCAGGTTGAGTAACGATAGCTGTTGCACTCCACTCACCTGCCATCTCAGTGATTCAAACTTTCTTGGCGAGTTTCAAACTACACAAAGTAAGGTGACTGCAGACGTGGAAATTGAAACAAACAAAAGAAAACAACAAAAAAAACCACACACACACACACAACCATTTTGCTGCCATTAGTGCCAAATAAAAGAACAGGCAAACTGCAGAACAAACACTAAGCATTTCTCCTTCTTCTTCCTAAAATATTGGTTCACTCAAAAAAATGGCCAGGGAGGTCTTCTTTCGTGCCCTGTACGAAATGCAAATCAAGAAAGAAAGACAAAACCAAGTAAGTCGGCGCTTCGAGAATGTTCACATCTGAAGCGAACTGGTCAACAGACAAATGCTGGCACGGACAGCACCGATGAAATTCAGAATCTCAACTCCTTCACTTCTTATGCCATGAGTGACGTGAAAGAAGAAATCGGTGAGTTGAGAAAAGTTATCGAAACTTTATGCAAAAAAATAGTATCCCTCGAAGATACGGTACGTGAGCAAAAACAACACACCATTGCTCAGCTCACAACCGTAAAATACAATTCAGAACCACGTTCTAAACTTGTTCAAACCGATCCAGAACAGAAAATGGTAAAGAAGAGCGCGAAACACGACCTTACCTACGCTCAGGTGACCGCACAATGCGCTGTTTCAACATCAAACAGGAAAGAAAAAGAAGAGGATAAAAAACTGAAGCCAAAAGAACGATCTGGAACACAGAAGACAGCTTCTCATGACGTCAATCCCAATGATAGCGTCATCACGTCACAGACTGCTCAGAATCGAACAAACAAAAGACACAACTTGGAAAAGAAAGTGAACAAAGCTAATGAAGATCTCCCAACTGTTCTCGTCCTTCATGATTCTGTTTTGAACGGTGTGAAATGCCCCCCGACTTGGTCGATCTTACGGTTTCAAAACCGTTTCCAAAAAATCTTCCACTACAAAGGACTTACTGCCCACGCTGAAACAAACCTTGTCGTCAATGGATACAGAAGTTGATGCAATTGTTATTCATTGTGGTCTCAATGATATTCAACAAAAAGACGTTGCGTCCTCTAGCAAACTCTTTGCGGACACCGTTTAAAACCATCGCTAAAGAGCATTCACGTGCCAGCATTGTGATCAGTAAAGTGGCTCCTGTTTCTAACCCCGAAATAAACATAAACCGCGAAATGTTCAACGCGGTTATAAACTCAGAACTATTCAAAGTTCCCAAAGTTTCCGTCATCAGCCATGAGAATCTCCTTGCCAGCCCCAGAACACTGAAAGACGGAGTCCACCCGAACCAGAAAGGAGCCAGTGTACTTGCTGGTAACTTAGGGCGACACGTTCACCAGCTTTTCTGGAAGAAACCCTCTGGCAGCAAGTCCAGGAATCCCGGTCTACATCGATCTTCATGGAGAACACGATACCTCCCTCCAGTCTTCTCGTCACACAGATATCACGATCTACCCTTTTCTCCTCTACCCAGGCCCTGGCGGAACTTTCTATGATGTTCTACAAGACTGGTGAATGATCTTCATAAAAGTTAACCACCACCACCCCACTCCGTCAAAAAAGTCAGTGGTTGTGCTATAAGGTCTAGCGACTGAAATGATACCTGATCGTCTTTGTGATACAAATTTGCCTGGTTGCCATTTTGATTTTTTTTTTTTAGCCTGCTACATCGCATAGTTTCCTCAATTTCCCTTTTTTGTGCGTTACATTACCTTCTTATTCCTCTTCTAGGCCTTGCCTTTTGTAAAAGTGTTCTCTATTGCGTTACTGTTTACTGACTAGTTCATTGTTGAGGAATCGTCGTCTTTTTATCTTTCATTTGAATAATCTTTATTTTGCAATTGTGCCTCCCTTGAATGTCCATTGTAAAATTTTGATGGCAAAGAAGACTGACATTAATATACTACAATGGAACTGCCGGTCGATTAACAAGAATCTGGTAAATCTTCAACAACATCTTGAAGCCAGCTCCTACATGGTCCTTATTCTTCAATCACTAAATGTGTCTAAAAAACGACTTGCCACGGCTGGATCGATTCTTTTTACCACCTGTGGTACAAGAAATTGGTGACAATGAGAAAGTCTCTGCAGCCATTTATATAAATGACCAGTTATTTTACCATCCCCTTCAGTCACCTATACCTGCTGGCACCTCAGACTTGTATTCTTGTGCAGCTTCTGTTCACTTTGACAATTCTCTAGTTTTAAACATTGTCTCTGTGTGTACTTCCCAAAAGGAGTCATTGATAGCAATTCAGACTGGCTACATAATATAAACTTTCAAAGTAGTAAATGGTTAATTGCAGGGGACTTTAATGAACATGCTCCTTTCTGGGATAGAACTTGCACGAAAGTCAGCTCAAACCGTTTAGTGGAGAACATATCAGACTCTCCACTCGTCCTGTTAAATGATGGAAGTATCACGAGACTGTCTGATATCCCTAGTCACAGATCATCTGCAATCGACTTGTCTTTAATCTCCCCGTCAATGGTCCCGAGCTGTACATGGCAAAATTTATGATAACACTTTAGGGAGTGATCATATTCCCATAGTTATTTCTCTGAGAGGATTTGTAGTGAGCCAAGATGACAGTAAGGATAAAATCCCAAAGTTTGATTACAAGCGAGCTGACTGGGCCAAATTTCAATCTGTGCTATCTTCATATGACGTCAATTCTTTTGATAAATCTGACATAGAATCTATGTACAGTCATTTTACTATCTCACTACTGCACGCAGCCGGTGAGGCAATTCCGATTCTTAGTCAATCAAAATCTCTCAAACATACGGGGGTAAAGTGTGGTGGACAGAATCTTGCAGAAACGCTGTTGATAAAAATAAAAGCACGTTTAAACAGTACGCAAAAGTAAAAAAGGTAAAAGGGAGCATACCAGTTAAAACTGCCAAGAATCATAGGAAAAGTAAATTGAAAATGCTAAACGCGAGTACTGGTCATCATTTTGTTTTAATGAAATAAGTGAACATAAAGATATCAATAAAATTTGGAAAAAGATCCATGAAATGAAAAAAAACGGAATCCATTTACCTGCATCCAATCATAATAGGAGCTGAAAAATTTCCTTCGGCATATCAAAAAGCAGAATCATTTGCTGACATGTTTTCCAAAAACAGCTCCTTCTGTAGTTTATCAGACAAATGCAGAGCTATGAGGGAAAAACCAATCTAACGAAGAAATGTACGCTGATCCTGACGAAAATAATGATCATTTTCTAAATGCTGATATTACTTTTCAGGAATTACACTCTGCTATTTCTTCATTGTCTAATAAGAAAACGTCTGTTGGTTTAGATGCCATTTCTAATGAAATGTTAAAACATATACCACAAAATTTTGTTTTACACTTTTACATGAAATTATCAATAAATGTTGGATTGAAGGGGACATACCTTCCATATGGAGAGACTCAATTATTGTTCCCATTTTAAGAATGGAAAATCAATGACAAACACAAATAGCTATCGACCTATAGCTCTTACATCTCATGTCTGTAAACTAATGGAGATAATTGTTCTAAACAGATTGACATACTATTGTGAAAAAAAATGGCATTATCCCTGCAAACCAGGCTGGTTTTAGAAAGGGCAGGTCTACTATTGATCATCTTGTAAAGCTAACTACGCAAATTAAACACCAGTTTGCTAGAAGACAAAACGTTCTCGCCACATTTTTCGATATCAGCAAGGCATTTGATCAAGTTTGGCATGATAGGCTTTTATATAAATTAAAAACTATAGGTCTCTCTGGTCATATTTATAAATTTGTTAAAAACATTCCTGACCAACAGAAGTATTCAGACAAGAATTGGTAATACTTATTCATCCAAAAGATTACTAGATATGGGTATCCCTCAAGGCTCTGTGATCGCCCCTCTTCTCTTTAATATTTTAACTAATGATTTACCTAAATGCATTTCAAAAAAAACTTTAGCTTAATTCAATATGCGGACGACATCTGCTTATGGTTGAACGCCACATTAAAAAAGAACACATCAAAAAGATCTGTTAATTACATAAGAAGAATATATCAAAGAGAGTTAGACAACATTGCAAACTTCATGTCTGATAATGGCTTATGCCTGTCGCTGAAAAATCCCGTATGATGTTATTTGATGCAGGAGGGTCTGCTCACAATACTCCTAACTTCAAAGTACATAATTCTACATTGAGCTACACTTCTGAGATTAATTCCTTGGTGTGCATCTTATGTCAAATCTTTCTTGGAATTTTCATTTGGAACATATAATAAATCAAGCAAGAAAATCTCTCTTAATATGCTCAAAGTTATAAGCAAACAAAGTTGGGGCCAGGAAACAAAAAGTTTAATACATCTTTCTTCTGCCTTAGTTAGATCCAAATGTCATATGCACAAGAGGTCTTTTTTAGTGCTCCTAAGTACCTATTAAAAAAGCTTCAGTGTATAGACTCTAAGGCATTCAGATTAGCCCTTGGTGTTCCATTTCATGCTTCAGCTTTAGGAACATACCATGAAGCTGGTGTCTTACCTCTTGATGACCATCGCGAACTAGCCTGCGCTAAGTACATTCTTCGCTGCTCAACTATTCAAAGTGCTAATCAAACGGAACTGGATATGAGGTCTGATGTAGACTTTCCTAAACGTGCGAAAAACATTCGAGCCACTAAAACGATACTCACATATTCTTCTCACTTGTGACAAATTCAGGTATCAATCATAAAAAGCTGCTGTGCGTTTTCCCGTAAGTCCCGTACCAAACTGGGAGCTCTTCAAACCAAAATTTGATTATAACTATACTACTATATCTAAAACAGATAACATTAATATTCTAGCTTGCGAAGCAAAAAATCACATATCAATGATTGTTATCGTCACTTCGTAAAAGTCTATACTGATGGGTCTCTATTAAACAATAAATGCTGGTTGTGGCTTTGTCATTCCATTTTTAAAAAATTGAAAAGTCCTTTCATCTTGGGGCAAATCTGTCTATTTTTACAGCCGAACTAATAGCAATATTAATGGCCGTAAAGTACATAAACGATTTATCATGACTTTTATGGTATTCTCTCTGTGTAGATTCCAAGTCAGTTCTTCAAGCTTTAGAATCTACAAAGTCAAGAAATCGTGCTGAAATCATATCTGAAATTAAAGTACTTATTCACAACCTCATGTCAAGAGGTATAACAGTTAATTTTTGTTGGGTTCCTTCCCATTGCTTCATATCCGGAAATGAATGGGCTGACAGGATTGCTCGAGCAGGTGCAAACAATTCTGACAATACGGCTACTATTCATATTCCCTTGAGCTTACACGAAGGATATTCTCTTTTACAAAGAGCCTCTCTTTTGAAAAATTTGAGGAATACTACAAAGAAAGTGTTCTTCCCCGAATACACAAACCCGACTCTTCTATACTTTGTTGTACGAACTCTCGAGCAAGTAATCTTTTAAAAAGGGCTACCTCAGTAAATCCAGTAAACCGTAATACAAACATAGGATTATATACAAGACACAGTAAACAACTTCTCTCCTTATTATTTCGGTTGAAAATAAATGCATTCAGAACAAAATATGTCAAGAATATTCGATGTGCTTGCGGCGCCCTTGATAATTGTACAACAACACACGTTCTATACTTTTGCCCTACTTTGATTCCGATTTGTCAAAATTTAGAAAGGATGCTTCAAAGTGCATATTCCAGGATACCATGTCTCTTTTAAATTTTGTACGAATTCTTATGTTAAGCCCAGTTGGCTCAATCCTGTATTGCTGTTTCATGATCTTATTTTGTACAGTTGTTTGTTTTTACTTTTGATGTCTTTTCTTCTTTTTTCTTTTTTTTCTTTTTTTTTTTTTTTTTTTTTTTTTTAACAGTTTAATTCTTACTTAGAGTTTCTCCTCATCACACACACACACACACACACACACACACACGCGCGCGCGCGCGCGCGCGCGCGCGCGCGCACTCAGGCATGCACGCAGCACGACACACTCGAACACACACACAGGCACACACAGGCACACACGCGCGTGCGCGCGCGCGCGCACACACACACACACACACACACACACACACACACACACACACACACACACACACACACCATTGTCTAATATCACATTAAGTGAAAAAGACGTTAAATTGAAGAACAATTCATTCATCAGATTACTACCTGTGACACGTCTGTCGAGTTACGTATCATTCTAGTATGTAATTTGTTTTATATTACGTCATATTGAAATATTTACGTCTCTTCCCTCACTACCTTACCTGCTGGCACTCAGGGAGGATGTCATGTGCTGACGAAGGCAAATAAAGCCGAAAATTTCATTTACAACCATGACAGCTTGTTGTCCTTGTGTCTTTTTTCTTTTGGGATATATATATATATATATATATATATATATATAGAGAGAGAGAGAGAGAGAGAGAGAGAGAGAGAGAGAGAGAGAGAGAGAGAGAGAGAGAGCCGGCAAGAACTCCAAAAACGCTCAACCGGAAAGGGAGCGACATAAGTTTAAAAGTATGATTAAAAAAAGGAGATTAAAAAACAACAACAAAATTGTTTCGAGCTATTGCTCTCGTCAGGGTGTTCAGTTTGGGCACGCTACCGGTGTTATATACTGTGTGTGCAAGCGTGACTACTGCATGTGTTTCACGTGGCGTGTAGCTTTTTACAAGTTTTTGATTTTTTGGGGTGCGTTCAGGGAGGGTGTGTTAAGGAATGGTGTGTTGACAATGATTTCCATTTGTGCCTGCAATTGTTTATGATTTCTACTTTTGAATTCAGAGTTGCTAGATGAGGTTTGCATAATATCGGCCACTTTTCTGTAGAACATAGGTTGCATTTTTTAGAGATATTATTGTATGGTGTTGCTCTTTTTATAATGTTCCGTGATATATTGTAGTCTATTTTTTATCTTTAAGTTTCCAAATGTGTTTACTTAGTTCTGTTTGGTTTTTTATATTTTTCATTTTTGAAGGACTGTTTATGGTTTGCATATCTGGTTTTAAAATGGTTTGCAGTAATCCCTATGTATGTTTCTTTGTCACTATCTGTTGTTACTGTGGCTTGGTATACAATATTATTGTAAAGGCATTTATTATTCAGGGGGCACTGATTTTTTTAGTGCAGTTACAAGATGTCCTTTTGTTACCCTTTTTGGCTGTGTTGCCTTTAGTTTTGTTAGATGAGTCAAATGTGGAATTTTTGCTTACCAAAGCTTTAAAATTTGCTAACAAATACACAAACATAACAGAGGCTGAGATGGAAATCATCTTCCAGACTAAGAAAACCCTACTCCACAGCAGTAATGATACATGGATTAAAAAAACAGCAAAAATTCCACATTTGATGTCACAATGGGTTCATATGATGGTGCCGAAATATGTGAACTAGTTGGACTATTCATGTTATTCAATATACAGAAAACACTTGGTAAACAGGTTGGTTTGTACAGAGACGACGGCCTTGCCGCGCTAAACAGTAAACCAAAAACCATTGAAAATGAGAAAAAAAATGTTTATAGTTGTGTTAAAGTTAGTCGCTATACATGTCTTAGATATTTTTTCAAGGAAGAATACGCCCCCATGTCATGCTGGCTGTACTGCTATTGACATCAAAATATCAAGGAGTCAAGGAGTCTCTCTCTCTCCCTCACTCGTGTGTCTCTGTGTCTCTGTGTGTGTCTGTGTGGCTACATACTGACCGACGGAAAAGTATGTTTCTTTATTCCATGTTCTGATCACTGTCTGCCGAGTCAAAGGATAATTGATACGAAGCGCTCATGATGCCTATGAATCAACATACCTCGGTGCATTTGTTACTAATTCAGTTCAGCTGTGATTTTCTGCAGCAGTTACTATTTAGAGGATTCTCTCTCTTTTTTCCCCCCCCCCCCCCCCCCCCCCCCCCCCCCCCCCCCCCCCCCCCCCGTGGTTATAAGTCCGTGATTCTTTATTTTCAATTGTGTACGTACGCACACACACACACACACACACACACACATCACACACTCTCTCTCTCTCTCTCTCTCTCTCTCTCTCTCTCTCTCTCTCTCTCTCTCTCTCTCTTCATATATATATATATATATATATATATATATATATATATATATATATATATCAAAATGCCCTTCGATATTTCGAAAACGCTCAACCACCTGGGGAGCAACATCTGTTAACATCTGTTAAAATGAGGATATATATATATATATATATATATATATATATATATATGTATATATATTATATATACAGATAGATAGATAGATAGATACACACACATATAGATAGATAGATAGATAGATAGATAGATAGATAGATAGATAGATAGACAGATAGATATACTCCTTACTCTCTGATTTTGACTCCCAGACGCCCTTCTACTGTCAACGTTTTTGCGTTGCACTGCCGGGATTCAAACGCGAATCTTTTGGAGGGGTGGGCATCTCAAGGCGTACTTGTCTTGACAGATGCAGACTGCTAATGCGACCCCTGGTCTAGGTATGAAGTTCACTTTGTTCCCCCTCGACCAGATCCAGCTCTAACTCTTTTCGGTTGCCTCTGCTGCTGCCTTCAGGGTTTGGTCCTCTTCTTACTTAAATCCTGAGCTGTTTCATGAGGTCATAGGCTGAGGAGCCTACAGATGCCCTTGCTCCAACCTCTATGATGAGGATCCGGGCCTGGAAGCCGGATTCCCTCAAACTGCTCGCTAGACTGGCATACTTCTCAGCCTCATAGAGGTGTGCTTGCTCCATTCTGCTTTCGTATGGCACAGTGAGTTCGACCAGAATCATCTGCCTGGATGGACCTGAGTGGAGAACAATATCCGGTCTCATGCCACTCTTCCTGATGATCGCCGGATGGTTTTCCCATTCTCGAAGGTCTACTGTGCATTCACAGTTATCTGCTTCATCCAGTAAACCTTGCTTCCATGCTCTTGATATCGCAGCTGTTCTAGACCATGAAATGTGGCCTCCTGCTATATAGAACTTTCTTGCTGGAGCGTCTGGTGGGTATAGCTTCCTCCACCAGCACTAACCGCATGCGATCTCCTTGAACACTTGGTTGTGTCTCCTTGTATACCTTCCCTGGGTTAGCGCTGCTTTGTATGAACTCAGGAAATGTTCCACTGTTTGTTTGCTATGACAGTGTGGACACATGGGTTCTATCTGATTTCCCACCATTTAACCATGTTATCATTCGTGGGCAGGAGGTCATTTGCAGATCTTAGGATGAAGCTGACTCCAATAGGTGCGCTACGCCATGTGCCAAATATCATTCCAGATGAAACGTCTTTGCGGTGCGTTTTCTCACGTGGTCCACCGTCCTTGTTGGTCTTGCTGGACTTTTTCTGGATTCTTTTGGCGTCCTGTTCTTTCTTCAGCTCCTCCATCACCATCCCTACCATTGCCTTTTCTTTTACGTTTGACCACCATGTCATTTCTGTTGACCCCAGTCCCTGTCTGTTTGTCTGCGTGTGGCCTGTTATTTCCTTGATCTTGAGATTTTCCTTCGCTACGGCTGCTGTCTCCAGAACTGTCAAGTTTCTGCCACTCCTTTAGCGTTGGCCGGATTTTTTGGAGTCCTCAAGCATAGTTGGTAACCTTGTTTTACCCACTTTGTATTCCTCGAGGATGGAGAAAGCTTCACCTTTGCTTGGTGGTAATAGAGTGCGACTTCAGTGAGACTGGTGGGACACCTAGCCATTTCCTGTATATATGTTGATTTGGCCTCAATTGATTCCACAGTGCTAGAGCTGATATTGTGTAATTATATTGTATCAGAAGAGGCCACAAAAGCCTCAGAATCGGCATGAGCTGCAAACACCAGACCTTGTACTTGCCAGGAAGCCCGCACAGGTCTATCATCTGCAGGGCTTCTTCTGCCATTTGCTTGGTTTCCTCTCCCCTATTTGTGTCTTTTAAGGAGTCATCATACCGTTTCCCAAAGCTCTTGACTGGTTCTTCTGTTACATTTGGAATGGCTTGGTTGGTTATGGTGAACTTGATTGTTTTTTGCTAATTTTCCTTTCGGCATGGAAAGGTTTTGTGATTCTTAGGCTTGAAATCCATCCTGGACGAAGCAACTGATTTCTCTGACTGCTTCATTATTTTGCGTGTTTCGTCTTTCTTGTTGACAACCACTGTTGTATCATCCATGAAGGTGTTTAGAGGTAGTTTCCAGATTGATCCAGTCTGTTGTGTATTCTTTTGTGGGGAGCCTCATTGAGAAGCCATGGAAATACTTCCTCACCATTTCTCTGATGTCCTATGGGACAAGATACATCTCAAGGACCACTTGATTCATATTGTGTGGAACTAATCCATAGCCTTTGCCAGATCGAGCAACACCACGTCGAGGTCCCGTTTTTCTCTGCACAAGCTCTTTGGATTGCTTCCCAAAACAGTGGCATGTTCTACGCAGCCAGAGACGCCTGGAATGACTCCTTTCTGGACTCACAAATCAAGTGTTCATTTTCTGTTGGACATTTAGTCAGTCTCCCCTCGACGTTCAGAAGTGATATCGGTCTAAATTGGTTGATATGTCACTCGAGATTTTGCTCTCGGGAATGTACACTCCATCAGCTATCACCCATTGGTCGCTGATCTGTAAGTTCCTCCATGTTGATTTCATCATTGTATGAAACTATTCAAGGGCGTTTGGGACGTTTCTTGTACAGCAGATTATGGGATTCCATTCGGTCCAGGCGGAGATTGGCCCTGGGTTTCTTAACCACTTTACCTCATCCAGTGTTGGTGGTTTGTCATTGAACTTTTTCTCTGGCACTGCAGGCCGCACCAAGACCTGGGTTTCAAGTGCTGCTTCGCTCTGAGAGT
>JADBJO010007946.1:47500-55000 GCA_016801955.1 Conus betulinus
CTCTCTCTCTCTCTCTCTCTCTCTCTCTCTCTCGCTCTCTCTCTCATGACGCTAGATCAAAGACACTACGTCTTAGTTATGAAGATCGCGACTCTTTGCGAGTCAGTAGTCGTTTTATTGTTCGCCGGATATGTTCTAAACGCGTGCCCAACAGGGATTTACTTTGCATAGGCTAATAAACGAAGCTCTCCGCCTTTAGTACTGTTGTCTCCAACAGCCAAAGCTCGTGTTTGACCGTTTTCAGGGCACAATAAGAGAAACGATCTTTGGATTTAGTGTTGTAGTTCACATAAAATGACGCACAAGACCACCATTTTCAGAACCTAAGAAATAAAGATAATGTGGATTGGTTTTTTTCGGGTCGTTTCCTAAAGCTGAACAAGCTGTACAAGTCACGAGAGAGAGAGAGAGAGAGAGAGAGAGAGAGAGAGAGAGAGAGAGAGAGAGATGGTTGCAGGAACAGACTATTTTGGTGGCTTGTTTACGCCCCAACCATGTACATTGCAAATCTAAAAGATTTTGGAGTTCGCTCTCTCTCTCTCTCTCTCTCTCTCTCTCTCTCTCTCTCTCTCTCTCTCTCTCTCTCTCTCGCTCGCTCGCTCGCTCGCTCACTCTCTCATTTAGTACCTACACTAATGCTTTCTTCCATTTTTATAACCACTCTCTCAAACCAAATCATTGTGAAACACCAAGGTGGTAATAACCATTGATCTCACAGTCACTTTGCGTGTCTCTATTTTTCCTGTTTATGACACACAAGCACAGGAAATCGAAAGTTGCAATTATATTTAGAGTAAGCAGATATCGGCGTCTGCATCTCATTTTCGAGGATTTTCTAATTGTGTTTGCGGCCATGGGATTGCAAGGTATGCATCTATGATGATACAAAAAAGTGGACAGTATAACTTTTAAGTGAATGACAGCCAGAAAAGAACATTCCATCTGTTCTGTGATATTCTCCTGTGCGGCAATATCTCCTGCATGATAATAATGCATCAGTTCTTAGTTCCCGTTAAACAAGAACACGTGGACGCGACTGAGGTCCATTCCGATATTGCCGTGACCAGCACAATCGCCCTATCTTAGCCCAATTCAAATATCTGTGCAGTGTAGAGAGTGTCGAAAAAACAGGGTTAAAAGTCACGAGCACTGCACTGCTACTCTAGCAGACTTGAAGTATGAACTAACAGTAACGTGGAACGAGTCGCCCGTTTGGTATTTAAAAAATTCTCTCTCTCTCTCTCTCTCTCTCTCTCTCTCTCTCTCTCTCTCTCTCTCTCTCTCTCTCTCTCTCTCTCATGGCTTGTACGGTTTGTTCTTAGTCCTAAGGGTTAACTGACTTGGTGTCATATGCAGTAATAACTCCGTTCCTGGAATCACTGACATTTACACTGCATACATACAAAAGTACATGAATACATGTATATGTACAATGAGCATTATACCAATACATCATTTGATATTAAAAACACATTACATCAAAATGTATGTATGTATCCATATGTATGGACACACACACTTATATTTACCCACACATATACATATACAAACATAACGGCACAGACATTAAGAAAGATCAACTTTAAAGAGAGAGAGAGAGAGAGAGAGAGAGAGAGAGAGAGAGAGAGAGAGAGAGAGAGAGAGAGAGAGAGAGAGAGAGAGGGTGGATGTCGGTTCGTTTTGCAGCTATTTTTACATTTGGATTCACGGTTTTACTCTTTTGTTTGTTTGTTTGTTTTTTTTTTGTTTTTCCTTTCCTTCCCTTTTTCTCTTTTTTCCTTTTCTCTCTCCTTTAATCTTTTTTTTTTTTTTTTTTTTTAAGACATACTTTTTACTGTTTCAGTGCGTATTTCTGAATAGCAATTCATATGGCATCCATATTTTTTTTAAAAATCATCCGTTTTCCATGATAATCTGGCATTGTGTTGTTCTATTCTATGTCTTGAAGAAAAGTATCTTTCAAAGGCTACTATGTTAGGTACAGACTTTTCAAATTTACATTTATAAATATACATTTTACCCAGAAGTATCAATAAATCAAAAAACATAGTCCGTAACCATATTATTTTCTATGCCAAATAATACTATGTTTTGAGTTATACTGATGTTTGTACATGTTGTACATTTTGTTTTTAATAATTGTTCAAGGTTTTTCCAGAAACGATTTGAGATGTTGCATGTCCAGAATATATGTTCAATACTGTCTTTGAATTCTTTACAGAAATCACAATAATAACTATCTGTAATATTCATTTCTTTCAGTACAACATTTGTCCCGAGAATTCTATGTACAATGCGCACCTGCAGCCATTTCAATTTGACATCTTGTATTTTATGCACTTTTTTTAAAAACCTCTTTCCACTGAATATCTATCCCTAGCTTCTCAGTCCATTTTTGACAGGAATGGGAGGTTTGTTGTCATTGATTAAGATATCATAGAACAACCTCGTACCTTTAGATATGGAATATATTAATTTTAATGCCCCAGGGATATCATGTGCGCAATTGTTTATTTCATTTATCTTTGTTTTTTTTATATATTTCTTAATGGACATTTTACAGCCATTAAAAGCCAGAAAATGTATATTCATTCCAAATTTTCTATTAAATTCAGTATGCGTAAGGAATTTTCCGTTGTTGTCAAGAAAATGTGCAACACAGTTGACACCTCTTTGGATCCAATTTCTATGCTTAATCAAATTGTCTCCAATTTTAAATTTTTCATTATAAAACACTGGTTCTGAAAGTAACTCTGTTTGTGTTTTTGGTTGTACTAGATTGCAAAAATGGCTGTATGCCACATAGATATGTTTCCAAAAGATGTTGTTATGATTTTTATATAAAACCGTAGCTTGGGCCATATTTTTCAATTTCAGTAAGAAATGGATATAATTCCATTGCAACATTTTTCCATTTATGTTTAGTAGCTTTCAGCCTTCTTATCCAAATGAGTTTCAGTGCAGCAATGTATGCTCTGATATCTGGTACATTTAGACCACCATATCTTACACTTTTCGTTACCGTATTTCTGCTAATTTTATCTCGTTTACCATTCCAAATAAAACGAAAACACATTTTCTGGAGATTATTCACAAACTCATCTGGTGGGTTGGGAAGCAGGGTCCAGAGGTGTATTAGTTTTGATAGTATTAAGGATTTTAATACAGCAACTCTCCAAGAGGAGTTATATTTCTTTTATCCAAATATTGAAAAGAGCTTTTATTTCCGACATTTTTTCGGCATAATTAGCTTGATCACAATCTTTTATATCATTTGTAAACCATATACCGAGTATTCTAAATTTTTCTGGATTCCAAATTATATTTAAATGTTCATGTATTTTGTTTTTGAATTCTTTTTACTTCCGAGCCAGATTGCTTGTGTTTTATTTTCATTCATAAAAAGCCTGAGAAATTTCCAAATTTTAAAATCAACTGAATAGACTTTTCAAAGGATAATCTATCACCATTATTCATTAGCTGCGCATCATCAGCAAATTGAGATATTTTGTGTTCTTCGTGGTTGATGTCAATGCCTTTTATATCTTTGTCTTCTCTTATCATAATGGCTAAAATCTCTATGCAGAGTATAAATATAGATAAGGGGAAAGTGGGTCTCCTTGCCTACATCCTCGTCGTTCTATTGGAAACCAATCAGCTACTTGGCCATTGACTATAACTGTTGATTTGATATCTGTGTAAAATGTTCGTATCCATTTACAAATACCCTCTCCAAAACCAAAGGATTCCAGAACTGTAAACAAAAATTGCCAATCCAAAGAATCGAAAGCTTTTTCAAAGTCTAAACAGAGCAAGAGACCAGGCCTATGAGTTGTGTCAAGATAACAGATTAAATCGTAAATCAGTCTAATATTGTCTCCAAGATATCGGTTGGCTACAAATCCAGTCTGATCCTCCTCATTAATTAATTTTTCGAGAGTTTTCTTAATCCTGTTTGCAATACACGATGCTCCGATCTTATATAAAACATTTAATAATGAAATTGGTCTCCAATTTTTTATGTGTTCTTTAGATTTTTCTGGTTTGGGAATGCAAGTAATAAGTCCCTGTTTTTTGTGTTGCTGAAAGTTCTCCGTCTTTGAACGACTGGTTTAGAGCGCGCACGACGAATGGTCCCATTTTTCCAAAAGAATTTATAAAATTCAGCTCCAAATCCATCCGTACCTGGACTCTTTCCATTTTTCATATGTTGTAATGCATAACCTGCTTCTTCTAAACTTATGTCCCCTTCTATAGAGTCCCTCTCTTCTTGTGATAATGTAGGATGCTTATTAACTAAATCACTTATTTCACATACATCTAAACTTTTTTTCTTATATAATTTACAGTAAAACTCATTTACTTCGGTTTTTATTCGTTCTGGTTCATCAAGTAAATCTCCGTTTTGATTTACTAGCTTTGTCATACTACTTTGTTTACGAAGTGCCTTTTTTCCAAGTTACAAAAATATTTTGTTACCTTTTCCCCTTCTGCTATCCATTTTGCCCTAGACCTTAATATCACTCCTTGTATTTTTTTTTTCTCTGAGTGAAACTACCTCTTGGTTCATTTCCTTTAGCAATTCTATGTCTTCTTCTGTTTTTTTTTTTTTTTTCTAATTCTTCAATATTTTTTAACTAGGTTTTCTTCTTTTTCAATAGCTTTCTTTTTCCTCATAGTAGCATAAGCAATAGTTTTTGATCGAATTTTCATTAGTAAAAAATCTATAAATAATTTATCAGACACGGTTAATTCAATTTCTGTCAAAGATGTATCGTTAATTGTAGTAGTATCATACTGGTCAGATGAATATTCACATATCACCTCGTCTATCAGTTTGTTTATTTCATCTACATATTGTTTGTCTCTCAATAGATCATAGTTAAACTTCCAAAAAGTATTTCTTTCCACAGTTTTCCCACTCTTTAAGTTAAGTAAAATCATAGAATGATCGGATCGATATCCTGGAATGATATCCGAGTCTTCATAGTTCCATATAAGACTCTCTGAAATTAGAAAATAATCTAAACGACTTTGTTTTAACGGAGAATTTCTTCGCCAAGTAAATCGTTTGACTTGCGGATTACTCTCCCTCCACACATCTGCGAGACTTAATTCTAATATCATGTTTTCCACAGCATCTTAGCCCTAGGGTTATTTATATTGTTGTAATTGTTGTAATCTAAATATGGATCAAGAACTAAATTCCAGTCACCAACTATTATGAAATCGTGACCGTGGTAGTTTATTATTTTTTTCTTTTAAATTAATATAAAAATCGGGATTGTCTACGTTCGGTCCATATAAGTTTACTAACAATATATCTTTATCCATGGTTTTTAGGGATAATATGATGTAGTTACCATAAACATCCCTATCAATATTGCTGATTTTAAATTCAAAATTATTATTAAAACAGCACAGCTACACCTCTTGCATTGGATCTATAAGAGGCAAAGAGACATGTATAACCCCATTCTGATGTAACATATTTTTCTAATTTGGGGGTAAAATGGGTGTCTTGCAAACAGTAAATGTTGTAGGACTTTTTCCTAAGATAGTGGAAAACATCCCTTCTTTTCTGAGTGTCTCCTAGTCCCTGACAATTCAAGATGATATCGTAATATTTGCCATGTTATCTACAAGAAGGATTATAACTTTTTGTATCGCACTGCCATATAACTGGAAAGGAATAACCAGCTTCTTCACACAGTAATGTACACATTTGCTTTGGAGAATATCACAACAATACAAAGATCGCAAAACGGTATGGCCATTAAAAATAGTAAAACAGACTACCCAAAAACAAATAGCATAAACATAATAATGACCAAATGAATCTTTTCCATGACAAACAAATTGAATTTCTGCAGCAAAAAGAAAATGCCCTATACAACACACTCAACAAAGTTACAAACATAAAGTCACATCGACAACACGACACGAAACACATAAATGTAAGTAGACTCAATAACGATCGCTCACGAGCGAAATGTACAGCTTCTCTGCGTTACTGATAGTTACAGCAACGAATGTGTCGAGAGTTAAGAAAGGTAGGTTAATTCCAACACCACTGACACCAAAATTGGTATATGGGGGAAAAAAAAAAAAAAAAAAAAAAAAAAAAAAAAAAATACAATACTATCATACAAATGTTTATACCATTTTTATCACCAGCTCCAAAAGTTCAAACACTTTTTGCGTTTTTTGGAGGAGTGGGGAAAAGGCCGTAGGAGAAACAACACATGTCACACACGATGTGCGACACGTACATGTGTCAGTGAGTGATGTGTACATGTACAATGGTGATCCCCGATCCCCTCCGTGCGCCCCCCCCCCCCCACCCCCCCCCCATCAAAACATAAATATGTGTTAATGTGTATGTCTGTATAAGTGTGTGTGGAGTGGGAGAGGAGAAGGCAAAGACGCTGGGGGGAGGAGGAGGGGGAGACAGGAAGGGCACGGGGTTGGGGGGGGGGAGGGTGGGGGGGGGGGGGGGGGGGGGGAGGGGGGGGGGGGGGCGAGAGGCAGGACAAACAGGAACAGGCGAGGAGGTGAAAACATCCATCTTCAAATTGATCCACAAACACATCGATCAAATATAAACAAACAATTCAGTCAGTCACACACACACACACACACACACACACACACACACACACACACACACACACACATACACACACACACACACACACACACACACACACACACACACACACACACACACACACACACACACACACGCACGCACACACACGCACGCACGCACGCTCACACGCACGCACACTTACACACACACACACACACACCACACACACACACACACACACACACACACACACACACACACCACACACAGTTACGTGCACACACATTTACCGACAACTAGATTACAACATACTGATTTTAAAAGGGCATAAGTGGCGGCGAATGAATTTAAAAGAAAACAATGACATGTAACTAAGGAAAGACCTTTTGTTAAGAAGAAAATAAGAAAGAAAGAAAGAGAAAAGAAATGAAATATGTTTTGTAAACCACACTGATGTATGAACTGTCGCATCTGAACCGTTAAGGTCGCAGAATATAGGTTCAGGCTCAAATCCTATAGGCAGTTCTTGAAAATATAAGACAAAAAGGATATATAATGTATTGGAACTGCGATTACTGAGAGAATAAGAAAGAACACAACCTTGTTAAGTGCACGTGTTTTTCAGGAATTCTAAGAGAGAGAGAGAGAGAGAGAGAGAGAGAGAGAGAGGGGGGGGGGGGGGAGTTCTATCCTATCATTTCACATCTTTTCATTTGCTTACCCAGATCTGTTGAACAGTATGTCAATGTCTGTTTTGTTTTCAGTTTTTTTTTTTTTTTTTCCTTTCTGTTTGTTGGTTAAAGAAAAGACATGATCTGGCCACGTGAAAGAAAATCTGTGCAAGAAGAGTCTCCCCTTTGTAACTGTCAAACATTACCCATGGAAAGTCACAAATACAGCAATCCCCT
>JADBJO010007946.1:65512-70512 GCA_016801955.1 Conus betulinus
CTCTCTCCCCCCAGCTTTTTTTCATATTACGATGTCATTGTTGATTATTATGTTAATCAGGGTGTATCAAACATTTATCATTTGTCAACCATTGCCTGCTGTTGTTACTATAATTTTCATCATGTGTGTGTTGTGTGTGGGTGTGTGTGTGTGGTGTGTGTGTGTGTGTGTGTGTGTGTGTGTGTCTGTCTGTCTGTCTGTCTGTCTGTGTCTGTCTGTATGTGTCTGTGTGCCTGTGTCTGCGTGTGGTGAGTCATTGTTCATTTTAGCGCGCTTTTTTGCTGTAATCTGTGCTTGTGCATCGCGCGCTTGCGTGCGTGTTATGTCTGTGCGTGTGTCAGTGTAATGTGTATGTGTGTGGGTGTCTGTGCGTGTGGTGTGTGTGTGTGTGTGGTGTGTGTGTGTTGTGTGTGTTGTGTGTGTGTTGTGTGTGTGTGTGTGTGAGTGTGTGTGTGTGTCCTGTGTGTGTGTATGTAGTGTGTGTGTGTCTGTGTGTGTATGTATGTGTGTGTGTGTGTGTGGGTGTGTGTGGCGTGCGTGCGTGCGTGCGTGTGTGTGTGTGTGTGTGTGTGTGTTGTGTGTGTGTGTGTGTGTGTAAGTGTGTGTGGTGTGTGTGTGTGTGTGTCCTTGCGTCTGTATACATACTGAGTGAGAAAGACTGTGACTTGGAGAGAGACAGGGCATGGAGTGGGGGGGGGGGGGGGGGGGGGGGGGCAAGAAGGGGAAGGGGGCGTGGGTAGGGGATTATTCGGTAGAATTCACACTACTGAATCGATCTTTCCGAGAAGAAGAACCAAACACAAAGCTTTCAGAGTTGGTGATGGAAACAGCGGAGCCTGTATTGATTCCGTGTGTGTGGAGGAACCTTACATTTTCTGGCTAAGAGCATTGTGCCAGGTAGCTTTCTGACGTGCTACCAACAGTCTGTGAAATGCCAGCATGTCGGTACCAGAGAAGAGGGTAAAGCTGGCACACACACACACACACACACACCCTATCACTGGTAAAGTGCTTCGGTGCTTGTAATAAAGTAAGGTGTATCTCATCTGTCAGAAAGGAGAGTTCTAAGACCAATAATAAAAAGTTGCTCAAGGTCCTCACCCCCAAACAAACGACCTGAATAAGACTTTGCAGCACACACAGACTATTTACATAAACACCCCCGTAAAAGAACGTACTAACACCCATATCTGCACACACGCCACAAACGTCCTTTATCAGGCGTCACAAAATCCAAGGGAGGCAATTCAAGATTTAGCTCCCATGAGGATCAACACGTGAGTCTAGAGGGCCGCGCATGATGCGCCCAAGGCAACCTTCTGCAGCATGGCAGGTAACAACCCTTTTAGCTTTTTAACGACAACGACACGCCAAAAGATGATGTATCCTTAATGGAGGGACGGGAGAGGGGGTGGGGGGTTGGGATGGGTGAGAGGGGGTGTCAGGGAAAGCTCGACTGATCACGACAGCCGTGCAGAGGAATCTTCGGCCACGATGTGCTGATTTATCAAGTTCCATAGTTCCTGCGATCGATGATCATAACCTCAACAACACAATTCTTCCTTCTAACAAAAATCTATCTGCTGTGTGCAAACGCCATGAAACCCTCTTCATTGATCATCTCCCATCATTCAGACACCCCTCAAAACGGAACCTCTATCATGACCATATTCACTTAAACAAAGCTGGAACTGCACAGTTGGTTCTGGACCTCAGAACAGCTGCTGATATAAAAACATTCATTAGAGAGCTCTCGTTCTCAAAGCACAGCAAGCTCTGGAAAGTCATCAGCATTCAGAAATCACAGAAATGTTCAGAATGACAGTCCCAACAAAACTTTTTTCCACCTTTCCAGTCAACACAATGGAGCGTATCGTCATTCGAACTCTGTCTGTTTACCATCCTTCCATCATCGTTCATTCCCACAAAAAACCATGTCTTACAGTGAAATCCCATCAACCGTACCCTGTCATGACCTTCCACTAAACGTCCCTCACCCTGATCATCCTGCATCCGCAATCCACCATGATTACTATCCATCTGCTCCTCATCCTGACTATCATGCATTCGCCCATCATTCTCGCTATCATGCATCCGCCCCTCATCCTGGATACCCTGCAGCCTCCAATCGTTATAACTACCCTGCAGCCGCCGCTCAACATAACTACCGAGCAGCAGCCGCTCCTCGTAACTACCCTGCAGCCACCGCTCGCTGTAACTACCGTGCAGCAGCCGCTCACCGTGTTTACCCAGCAAGCGCTGCTCACCGTGCCGCTCACCGTGATTACCCAGCAAGCGCTGCTCACCGTGCCGCTCACCGTGTTTACCCAGCAAGCGCTGCTCACCGTGCCGCTCACCGTTACAACCGTGCAGGCGCCGCTCACCGTGACCACCCTGCAGGCGCCCCTCGACATGAATACCGTCCAGCTGCCGTTCACCATGACAACCCTGTAGCCGCCGCTCACCGTGTGTTTCTACAGTCTTCCCCTCACCGTGTGGGGCGGCGCTACGACATCTACTCGCGGTCATCAAACAGAAGAAACGACAGTCACAATTTAGACCAAGTTAATCAGTTCTGTTATTCAAATCTTGGTCACCAAAATATGAATGTTGACCTATTTCCCAGACATTCAACTCCCTTCTCCAGCCTGCCTCTCCCTTACTCAGCAGACTGTTTTCCCCTCTGAAGCCCCACCCCCAAATTAATTCTCTTATTTAGTAGTGGTTCGGATTGCATGCTATTCCACTCATTAGCAATCATCAGGGCTTCCCTACAACTTGTGTATCTATAGTGAGCCATGAGATGACCAATGCACTAGTTGGACTATAACTATTCTGAACTGATCGTTTCCGTATCCTTTCTATTTCACGTGGTAATTCTGTATATCTCCAGGTAGCGCTGCTTCCCTACTTTCACCAATGTCAACCAATGTGAATGTATCAGATTGGCCCGTCAATGACGGTCTGCGCATAGGTCACCTAAATATTTGTCATCTCATTAACAAAATGTCTGATGTATCAAAAATCATTCATAATAATCATAAACCTTTCCATGTCTTTGGATTTTCTGAGGCATGGACACACAACAGCCGCGTTGGTGACAATTCAATATCCATTCCTGGTTATTCAATAGTCCGGAGAAATCCTGATAATATTCTTTGAAACAGGTATTGTTGTCTACGTCCAAAAAGATATCCCTTCAAAATTCGTAATGATCTCTGTCACAAAAATATTGAAATAAACGTGGCTTGAAATTCCGTCAGTCAAAAAAGTAAGACATTAGCGTCAATTCTTGTCGGATTTGTATACAGACATCCTAAAAGTAAGTCCAGCTGGTATAACGATTTTTTGTGAGATGATGGACACAGTATGGCTTTTGAAAACAGAAATACTATTATTGGGAGATTTCAATATAGATCTATTTCAGTCTTGTTCCAATGGTCCAACATTGCTAATTCATATAATCTTCATCAGTGCATTTCGTTACCGACTAGAGTTACTTCAAAAATCTAATACCCTTATAGACCACATATATTCGTCGAACATTGCTGCACTTACAGAAATATGTGTACCGCGTACTGGTGCAAGTGACCACAATGCTGTTTGCGTAACTTGGAACAAAAAGGGTTTTAAAGTTCCAAAAGCAAGTCATTTGGTAATCACATTTTCGTTCTTTCAAAAACTTCAACTTACACGCTTTTCAATCTGACCTCATTTCGTCGCCTTTTGCAAACATCTATAGCTACACCGATCCAGATGAAGCCCTTGCCTTTTGGACGAGAACCTTTCTGAATATTGTCGACAAACACATCCCATTGATCCAGAGGCGAGTCAAATCAGATATCCTGCCTGTCTGGCTCACTCAGGATATTCTGAATGCCATGGACGAGAGGGACAATTTAAAAAGTGCAGGCTCTGACAAAGAGTATAAGAGAAAACGCAACATTGTGAAGTACATGATTAGAAAATCTAAATGTGATTCTTTCAGAAAATTGGTCCCAAAACAAAAACAACGGAGCTTCTATTTGGAAAGCTATCAATAAACTTACAGGACCGTGTTCATCAAGACAGGAATGTTCCATTCCAGTAGAAACACTAAATGATCATTTTGCGAATATTGGTAACAAGCTAAACATAGGGAAAGATAAAACTAGCATTTTTGATACTGCGAATTTACAGAATTTTTGTGATGCAAAAAATATACACGCAAAGTTTTCTATCCCCTTATTATCTGTTAATGAAGTGTTTTTATATTTATCAACCTTGAAAAATAAAAGTTCTTACAGCTTTGATGGAATCAGTCCCAAGATGTTAAAAAACTATCTGTACCATATATTGTAGATTCTCTTACATACCTCTTTAATCTATGTTTATCTAAACAATACTTTCCAGAAGCATTCAAACATGCAAAAATTATCCCTCTGCACAAAAAAGGGAATTTAGATGATCCAAATAACTACAGACCAATTTCGCTGCTATCGTCCGTCTCAAAGCCACTAGAACGTCATATCCATCACCATCTATCATCTTTTATTGAGAAACATAAACTGTTGTATATCAATCAGTCAGGATTTAGGAAACTACATTCATGTGAAACGGCTTTGTGTCGGATCACAAATTTGTGGCTAAAAGATATCAACAACAGGAAAGCAGTTGGTGTAGTGTTTATTGATTTAACAAAGGCTTTTGATTTAATTAATCACAATATATTGCTAAAAAAGCTTAATGTTTACGGCGTTGACAACGATACGGAATCATTTTTCAGATCTTATTTGTCAAACCGTACGCAATCCGTTTTTTCACGAGGTGTTATTTCTTCTAAAAGACAGTTGCCGAGAGGTGTGCCACAGGGATCAATCTTAGGTCCCCTGTTGTTCTCTCTCTACATAAATGATCTGCCTTTATCAATTCAAAATGCAGTGTGTGATTTGTTCGCTGACGATACATCTTTACAATACTCTAGTCATAGCATCGATGAAATTAATTATCATTTAAATGCA
>JADBJO010007946.1:75512-85512 GCA_016801955.1 Conus betulinus
AAGTCTTGTTAACGCTTGTCTGTGCCTCGGATCTGTAACAGAGATTAAATAATTTTCTGTTTCATATTCTTTTGCGATTGTGTTGTAAAAATTAAGTTTGGTGAGTTGTTTTTTCTTGTCTTTCCAATATCGAATGTATTCATTTCTAACTTTTCATACATTACAACTTTTAGTCTCCGTATATTGAACGTAAATTGATTTGTCCAAACATGTCCCATATTTATATTTATCAATATCTTTAACAAATGTCAACCAAGGATCATTTTTGTCCACTTGATAATACATGCTTTTATACATTTTATGGGCAAGAGAGAATTTTCTGACAAATCGAGAATGTGTAGCCAATATGATATTGTTTGACATATTATTTTTAAACTCACTGGAAATCTGCCTAATTCTCCTAATACACAGGAAGTACCATTGACTTTTTGTTAACTCCAAGCATTTGTTTACAAAATTTGATATGTATTTTTTTTCGTGTGCAAATTTACTTGTCAGGCAGTCATCAAATAGCTTTTTTATTTCAAAGGAGTCAGTTTGTTTGGTTTGGTAGGGGAACCATACTTCTGCCCCATAGATTGATATTGGAGTTATTAACGCATCATACAGTTTGATTATTGTATTTATATTAAATGTTGTATTTCTAAAGGTCCTGTGTAGAGTGTGTAATGCTTTGCTTGCTTGTTTACTTAAGTGTTCCTGTGCTTTCAATAGACTTCCATTCTTGTGGAAAATGATTCCCAAATATTTGTATTCGTCAGTCGTTTGAATTATGTTTTCACCACAGTAAAAATAGATGGGTACTTTGGTGCTTGATTTTGTAAATATAACAACTTTTTGTTTTTTTTCTCTGTTTATCTTTAATCCCCAACACTGGCAATAGTCATTTAAATTATGTAGTTTTTGTTGGAGACCAGTTTTTTTTGTAAGAGAAAGAATAATTAGATCATCTGCATATAATAAACATGGAACCTTACAAGCATTCGAGTCATCAAATTTGGGTGAATCATCATTATTATCCAAACACCCTACAATGTCGTTTATGAAGACATTAAAAATAAAGTAGGACTGAGAGCATTTCCTTGATGTACTCCCTTGCGGACAAAAAATTTCTTTACTCAAAAGGCCATGTGATCTTGTTTGAATGGTAGCATTCGTATACATATCTTAATTATATCAAAACAGTTTCCACTTATACCTATTCTGTTCAATTTTAACAGCATTGCTTCATGCCATACATTATCAAATGCCTTTTCAAAATCGACAAAGCATCCATATAATCTACCATTTTTAATTTTCAATACTTCATTTATAATCTTTTTCAGAACAAAATGTGATCAATTGTTCTGTGATTCTTTCGAAATCCTGCCTGTTCTTTGACTACAAGTTGATTTTTGTTCAAGGTAATCCGTCACTCTGTTATTGATAATCGTACAAAACACTTTTCCCAATGTATTGGTAAGTGTTATTCCCCGATAATTGTTTGGATCCCCTGGATTACCATTCTTGTATAATGGGATATTCAAACCTTTTTTCCACCAATCTGGATAAATTCCTCTCTTATAAATAAGGTTAAACATTTTTGTAATGATGTGTATGGTAATTGGAAGACTAGTTTTTAATCATCTC
Source organism: Conus betulinus (assembly GCA_016801955.1). Lineage (NCBI taxonomy): Eukaryota > Metazoa > Mollusca > Gastropoda > Neogastropoda > Conidae > Conus > Conus betulinus. Next base: position 77,142 of record JADBJO010007946.1, read on the forward strand.
ATTAGTTATGCCATCCATTCCTGGTGATTTGTTTATTTTTTTGCTGAAGGCAAGCTTTTTTAATTTCACCAGATGATATAGGCAAATTAATGTTTGATAACATGGTATAGTTCATTTGTCTATTTTTTAGTTCAACATCTACTTTTTCCTTTTGGTCTTTGTCTACATTTACTTCTTTTCCGACGATTTTTTCAAGATGTAAAATCCATTTGAAGCATTTAATTGATGAACGCAGTTGGTATTTTCACTAATGTTTTGTAAATGTTTTAATGTTTTCCATGCCGTCTTTGGATCTGGATCTGTGTAAAGAGATTGATTAATCTCATTGACAAGAAAACTGGCGTATTCTTTTTCTTCTTCTTTTTTATTAATTTATTATATATTTTGCGTTTGGTATAGTACTTTTGACATAGACATTTATTGTAAGGTTGTCTATTTAATGCATTCAATATAGATCTGAGATCTTTCCTGTGTTCATAGCATTCTCTATCAAACCATTTCTTGTTCTTTTTCTTTTAAAATGGCGAATCTTAGCTCTCTTCTGAAGACTAATGCTGGCCGCTGACGTCAGCATATGTGTAAAGTCATTTACAATCTCGTTTAGTGAACAATGAGAAATAGCGGTTTCATCTTCAACATATCTATCCAAATTGTGTTCCACTTGGAGAATTTGTTCCTTTATCCATGGCATTGTTAACGCTTTTAAATATTTTTCTTCTGACAATGTTTCCCAAAAATATCGATCATTTACGTCCTTTGAGCTTAGTCTTTCTTCAAGTAAAGTCTGTGAGGACCATTTATTCGTTTTCATTTTTGATGTAAGATCAGAAACTAGAATTTTTAGTTCGACGGGACAATGGTCTGACAATGTCATAAGGGGATAAACTTTCATACTTAATATCTCTTTTTTTCATATTGTTAGAACAAATAAAGTAATCAACAACGCTGCAACCATTTTGTTTGTACAGGTAAAATGTCCATCTAAATCACCTAATGTTCTTCCATTAAGAATACATAAATGATTTTCAAGACACATGGATACAAGTCTTCTTCCAGCTTTTTGAACACATTTGTCCATAGAGTTCCTGTCATGAATGGTTTCAAACACATAATCATTCGGTATGTGATATCTATTATTTTCATATTCCATTTGATTATGATCAGGGATGTTTCCAGTTCTTGCGTTGAAATCACCACATATTATAATGTCTCCATGTTGATTATGTTTTTTTCTATGCTTTCTTCTAATTTATCCCATATATCTAAAGTGTGCTCTTTTCCGAAGGAGGATGTTTCAGGAGGGATGTACACACAACCAATAAAAAGTCTTTTTGTGGTTAGCAGTACTTCTCACCATCAACCACACAATGTCACTGTTACTGCTTGGTAGAACAGTAATATTTTGTCGCAAATGTTCCTTAATGTAAACTGATATTCCACCAGAGGACGTCACTGCCTTTTTTTTCGCTTGGTCGTACATAATGAAAGTCCAGGTGCAAAAGTTGGAATGAACATATTTTTGGCAGTATCTTTACTAAGGTGAGTTTCTTGTAAGAGAAGAATGTCATATTGACGAAAAAATAACTTACTACAGTTTCGTCTCTTAATTTATTTGTTGCAAGGCCATCGATTATCTCTTTGTACCCCTTAAGGTTCCATGATAATTTTCAGAACCATTTTTGACATTTTTAACAAGATGATATCAACGATGATAACAATAATAACAGCAATACTTAGAAAGAAAAATACGTATGAAATAAGCGTGGAAAACAGGAGACTTTAACACCTAAATCAGCTTGTCAGGCCAATGCTTGTGTGAAATCAGTACTCATAATAATGTTCCACTTGTTCATCGTTATGGAACCAGTTTCCTTTGACACGCTGTCTAAAATCGTAGTCCCTGTGGGTCATTCTGTCTCTGCTTTGGGAATGTAGTCGTATCGCCCATGGAAACCCAGTTGTGATTCTGTTGCGTAGTCATTCTGATGGACAGGGTGCCGTGGTTCTGGTACTGCATGGGAAATACGTCTTGGTCTCCAGGTGTCTGGTTGGTTGATGTGGAACTTGCTGCGATGAGTAGTTCTATTCGGAAAGGAACTGCTTCCACTGTGGAAAGGAGGTGGTCTGTTTTTTGTTGCCTTTCAGTGGTATAGTTTTCTCTCTGTAGTCATATCTATTGTCAAAACGTCGGGCATATCTGGCATTGAATTGAGGCCGCCAGTTCTTACGATTTTCCCGTTCCCTGTTTAGTGGTTGTTTCCGTCGAACTTTTTGTTTTGTTTTTTCCCAGAACATACGGTCAAACATTCGACCAACGTTGCCCGCAAGTATGCTTGCTCTCCTTTCCTATTTGGATGAACTTCATCTCGTAGATGGAAGTCAGCTCGCAAATTTTCATGACCAAGGAAGGAAATGTTTGGGATGTCGTGTAACTTTGTATACAACAGAGCATTCAGCAAGTCGGCTTTGTGATTTAGTTCTTCTGACTTTGTTGCCGTGACTTTGCTGATGACTATTTTTGAGTCTGGGTAGATCTCTTGTAACTTTAACACATTTGTAGCGAAATCCTTGTTGACTGTTTCAGCACTATTCTCTTTCAGGTCGTTGATGCCCGTGTGAAGCAGTATGGCGTCTGGACTCTGGTCTGTGTTCCTGTAGGTTTTCCTGAGAATATTTATACTTTGCGTTGTTTCTCTTCGTAACATTCAACCCATACGAACGACCTAATCTGGTGGCGTCCACATCTCTCATGATGGAGTCATGAAAGATGATGATTTGAGGGAGCTGGCTCTGTTCTTGATGCCCTTCCTGTGAAATGGCATTGCTGTGATCTGAGGTAGTTGTTTCACCATCAGAGTCACTGCTCTCATCATTTACAGGCGTATTTGGCAAGCTGTTCTTTACATTTGTTGTTTTTAGCGTTTGTTTTTGGTTTGTTGGTGTGAGTTTTCCATTTGTCCACAATGGTTGGGGTTATTCGTCTTATTTAGAATTTTGCTCTTTGCCTCATGTTTTTTTGCTGTCCTTTTTAGGGGGATCGTCATCACAATTATGACGTTTCGCTGAGGTGTTCTGTGTAATGGGGACAGATGAGGTGTCTGAGGCTCTGCTGGTTGTTACCTGGGTGTTTGGAGTGTTTGGGGTGTGTAGAGGCTCTGATGTCTCGACAGTCAGCGGTGTTTGCTGATGACACATGGGTTGTGTGGGGGCCAGGAGTGGAGACATCCTGGCTGCTGTTTTTCAAAGGAGTCGTCAGAACTCTGGATTCTCTATTGACGCTTGAGGGGGTCTGAGGGTCATGTGAAGTAGTCTTCTTCCCGAAAATCGATTTTAGTGAAGACTTCATGTTGTTGTCGAGAATTGCTCATTCTTTTCGTCTGTCTGTGTTGAAGTCTCCTTAGTACTTCGTCCATTCGGTTCACTGTATCGTTTTTCTTTTTCATGTGTCTTCTCAAGACTGAAGGTTCTAAAAAAAGCGTTCACAATTTGAGCAACAAGGTCTTGTGTTCTTTGTGGATGTTGTAGGTCCGCAACGGAGGTAGCAAGATTCTGAACAGACGATTCCAAGTTTCGAAGAACTGAGGTGATAGTCTGATGTTGAGACTTTAGAATTTGTTCTAGAAGTTGTTGGTTGTAAACTTTCTGCGTCATCTGTGAAAACGTCATTGGGTCGTCTTTGACGTGTTTCTTGGAGAACTTCTTCTTCAATTTTTTCGTCTCGGAATATAGTGCTGCATGTTTTGCACGTGAATTTTCTTTGTGATCGGACGAAAATACATATTTGGTATGGTGGAAGTTCTGTGCAGGAATATAGTGTATGAGTCTTGAGCAGTCAGAACATTTGAGATATTTCTCTTTTCGTGTAGTGTTTCCGCAGATGCAAGCCGTGGTTGTATCTTGTTCTTTTCGATATTCAACGTCAGACTGTTCATTATCTTTGTCTTTATCAGCATCGTCACTCTGTTCTATGTCTTCTTTCTTGAACAACAGTATTGTCGATTTCGTACTCACCGTCGTCAAATATCGGTGGATTTTCATGACCGGCTTGCCGCATCGCAGCCAAGGCTTCCTCCAGTGTATGGTATGACTTGTGGGTTGCCTTGGGGAAAACCGGTCACCGATCGAGATGCATCATTCCAATTTTTAAAGATGCCAATTTGTCTACCTTCGCTCACTGCATATTTAGGATCTTTTTTTGTTGTCTTCCTCAGCAAAAAGTAACAGTAATGCCTTTCATGGATAAACGATGATGAAATGATGAATTTCTAATACCATATCAAGACGAATTGAAGGACATGCAGACCTATTCGAGTGGATTGCTGCTTTCGAATCAGCACATATCATGTGTGTGTGTGTGTGTGTGTGTGTGTGTCATGCAGACCTATTCGAGTGGGATTGCTGCTTTCGAATCAGCACATATCATGTGTGTGTGTGTGTGTGTGTGTGTGTGTGTGTGTGTGTGTGTGTGTCTGTCTGTCTGTCTGTCTGTCTCTCTGTCTCTGTCTCTGTCTGTCTCTGTCTCTCTCTCTCTCTCTCTCTCTCTCTCTCTGTCTCTCTGTCTCTCTCTCTGTGCGTGCGCGTGTTTGTATATGTATGAACCCTCTGTTTTTCATAAACCCAGTGTGTAAACCCAGTTTATGTTCGCATAGATCCTGGCGGTTTTTGTTGTTGTTTTTTATCGTCGGAAATATTCTTTAAAATACTCTAAACAATTCCTCTTCCATTTAATCAAAACAAAATTATGTAATTGAGTAGAGATAAGATCTAAAGATAAAGGCCAATTGAACTACTTATCAAACATTTGCAAACTGACTCAAGAATACAAGAACTGTTTAAAATACTTGGTAAAGGTAAGAAGTCGATCCATCAGTGTAACCTTCAATACCGAATTTGAAAAGAGTTCTCTTGCTCTCGGGCATTTAATTAGTAAATGACTGATACTTAAGGTTTCCCCACACATACATTTAACGTTATGACAATATTTTTTTTTTAATGCGTTCAAACGAAATCTATGGATTAAGCTTTCAATCTCCCTAGACGAGAAAGAGACGTGCTTGTACGTTTTCCCCTTGTACTCATCATTAAACTTTACACAGTTGTGATAATATTGGACGTCAGAGTTCATCAGTAATGTTTTAACTTTTTCTCTTGACGTTGAATTTATAATTGAAAAACATTCTTTCAAATCTAATGGAATGTTAAGTGGTATTGCGTAATTGACATTTTGAGCTGCTTTTCTTGCAAGTTGATCTACGCGCTCGTTGGGTACAATACCACAATGAGAGGGGATCCAGCAAAAAAGTAACAGTAATGCCTTTCATGGATAAAAGATGAATGAAATGATGAATTTCTAATACCATATCAAGACGAATTGAAGGACATGCAGACTAATCGAGTGGATTGCTGCTTTCGAATCAACACCTATCATGATTTGGGAATTATTTATTGGAAAATTTAGGATGAAATCTAACGACTTAAGTATAGCAATTAATTCGGCACTAATATCGATAACTGTTTACCAAGATAGAAGAGCTTTTCTATTTTGATATTAGGGATTATGAAGGCTGCTCCCGTGTTATCATTATCTAGCACTGAGCCATCTGTAAAAAATTTTCAAATGGTGATTGTAGTTACTTTCTAAATGAGCGTAAACAGATGTTCTTAAGGTATGTGGACAATCTTTTTTTGATACATCTGTATAATCTACATCAAAAGAGGCTTTACTTTGTTCCCATTTTGGAATAGGTGAATATAAGGGCTTTTGGGCAATGTTTTTTTTTTATCTATTTTGGTATCCTTTAGAAGATCGGAGGAAAACGAGTAAATAGACCTTGTTGACAGTATATTTTGGCACGTTTTCCGAAATCCTCCTCTGATTTTAAACATACTTCTTCTGAGCTAAAATTGTTTTGTGAAAAGCTCTTTAAGATAAATTTTGAAGTAGAAGCTTTCCGAAGTTCTGCAAGAGGTAAGATTCCTACTTCATTATACGTCCCTAAGTTAGATGTATGTGTGGGAACCCCAGGGCAATTTTATAAGCTTTGCAATCAGTACTCTGGAGTTTTTAACAGGTATTGAGGAGCATTAAAAAATACTTCTTGAGCATAAGTTAGTCTTGAGCGTATAAGGGCAGTTGCTAAGATGGTTAATGATTTCGAATCCTGTCCCCAAGGTTGTTTGCTAATTATTTTTAGGAAATTCAAGCTCTTTCTTGCTTTGTTTAATATATTCAATATGAGCGTTCCAAGATAACTTACTACTTAAGATAACACCCAAAATTTGACACTTTTTGCATAGTTTAAAACAATGCCATCCAACGTGAAAGTAGGAAGTTGTCCTGGATCGTAGCCAGCATTAAAGAGAATCATATTAGTTTTTTCTGGGGAAAGAGAAAGACCATTTACATTTAAAAAATCATTGATCTTATTTAATCTAGTTGATACTTTATTTTGATGTAATTTAGTGATCTTGATGGTGTATTTCTTTTCATTGTCACTTTTGTCCATAGGCATATATCATCAGCAAATTGAGCCACTTCAGTATCTTTAGAAAGACTTTTTGGGAGGTCAGAGATTAAAATATTAAATAATATGGGGGAAATTACTGAACCTTGGGGTAAACCCATTTCTAAGGGTCTTGGGTTGGAATATGTATTTCCTATTTTTGTTTGAATATGTCTACCTTGTAGAAAATCTTGAACAAAATTGTACATGTTCCCACTGATTCCGATATTCTTTAATTTGTACATTAGTCGTTTGTGCCACACTTGTTCATAGGCTTTACGAATGTGTCAAAAAAAGTAGCGAGGATGTTCTTTCGACGTGCAAATTGATGTTTTACGTGTGTTGTAAGTTTTACTAAGTGCTCAATTGTAGATCTGCCTGCTTGGAATGCAGCTTGGTTGATAGGAATGACGCAGTTTTTATTGCAATGATGAATTAGCCTTTTTAACACTATCTTTTCCATCAATTTACATGTGTTAGATGTTAATGATATTGGTCGATAGCTGTTTATATCACTGGGTGGTTTTCCTTTTTTATGAATAGGAATTATAATTGACTGTTTCCAAATTAGGGGTATTTTGCCACTGTCCCAACATTTTTTGGAAAAAATGTAGAAATTGTATGACATTTCGCGGGAAATGACTTAATATTTCATTTGAAATGCCATCTAACCCCACTGATGTCTTTTTATTTAGATTAATAATACACTCATTGACTTCCTGCATGTTATAGCAGAATTTAGATAGTGATTTTCTGTTGGTTTGGGGCCATCATAGATGTTTTTCTTTTCTTCATGTTCGCGGTGTTTTTTCTTGTCCAAGGATAGGCTGTTTATGCTACTGTTGTATGCAAATAAGTCAGCAAATGCTTCAGATTTTTCAAAATTTGACGGAAATTGATATTGTTTTAGTTTAATCGGACAATGTGGAAGGCTAATTCCATTTTTCATTGTTTTTTAATTGTGTCCAAACTTTTTGAATGTCTTTATAGTTTGATACCTCATTTTGACATACAGACGACCAATACTGCCGTTTTGCTTGTGCAATTATTCTATTTAGGTGATTTTTTTCGCTCTTTTTTTTCTCAAGAGTTTTTTCAGCTTTTTCCTTAGGATTTTTTTTTCTCTTTTGTATTCTTTTGTTTTTTCTATTTTTTCTTGTTTTGCCTGTTGACACATATCATTCCACCATACATTACCCAAATGTTTTTTTTGATTTTATAGATTTTACAGTTGGAATTGATTCTTTTGCAGCAGAGTGTACTGCTTTCTGAAGATGATCATATAACGTATCGACATCTTGATTCTCAATATTTTCTATGTTCATGTTAAATGAACTAAGTAGATATGAAAATTTATTCCAGTTAGCAAATTTGTAGCAATATTTGGGAACTTTGTCTTGTGTTATATCATTTGTTACAGGTCTCATATTTTCTAGAGAAATCATAATAGGTAGATGGTCACTATTTAATGTATCATCAAGTGTCAGCCAGTCACAAGATAAAGCTAGTTCAGAGATATGAAGGATAAGTCGATGGCACTAGGGTTATGTTTAGGGTTGTCTGGAATTCGAGTAATACTGCCATCGTTGAGAAGGTAAAGAGAGGAGTCCACTATGTTTTCAATAAACGGTTACTGGTGGTTATTTGGCATCCCTTTTCCCAGAATGGCGAATGGGCGTTAAAATCACCAGTGATTAAATATTTGGTAGATTGGTCTGATTGAACAGAACGTAGCCATTCTGTATTACGATCGTTTGGGCCCTGAGGCAAGTATACAGAAACAACTGTTACTGCATTATAGTCAACTTGAATTCTGACTGCACATGAGTGCAATCCAGGAATGTCTAGTGGAGCAGGACTGGCACATG
>JADBJO010007946.1:90512-103660 GCA_016801955.1 Conus betulinus
CTTCGATGGAATGCAGGAGCAAATGCAACATTGACACTGACCAAATGCAACATTGACGACTGACTCAAATGCAACATTGACGATTGACTCAAATGCAACATTGACGACTGACTCAAATGCACATTGACGACTGACTCAAATGCAACATTGACGACTGACTCATTTTATTACAGATCACAGGTACGATGCCCTCGCTCTTCAGTCTCAAAACTGCTATAAACACAACCTACCTAAGTTGCAAGGATATTTCTTTCCTCCAGTGATAGATGACAATGAGAAGAATGCAAAAATTAAAGAAATAACTAATGTATCACATCCGTTATATGCAAGGCTAGGGAATCACCTTGTCAGCATATAGGATCGCGTTTATATTCATCATGAACTTATTATTTCGGATAAAACACTTAACGTTATAAATTGTTGTTATTATCCTGATGGGGTTGCCAAAGGTCAGGCTGACTGGGTTACTAGATCTAGAACCAAACGATAACTGGATTGTCCTTGGCGATTGCAATTCACATCACGCTTTGTGCTCTGAAAAGAATTGTAATATAATTAACAGTAATGGATACTTGGCAGACATTCTAGTCCACTCAAACATGACATTATTAAATGACGGGTCTATTACACGAATAGCTGACCGAGCTGATCAAAGAAGTTCATCAATAGATCTGTCATTGGTGTCCCCAAGTATGTATCCTCTCTGTACATGGCACGTTCACCACGTGCCTTTAGGCAGTGATCACCTCCCTGTTGGACTTCAATTGCTACAAGTCCTGAAAGAGTGCCTCTCAAAAACAGAAATGTGTCCTACAATGAAAATAAAGCCAACTGGGATCTTTCTGGTCTAATATTAGCTGAACGGTCCATCTTTCTAATTTTTAGTCTGGACACATCGCCAGAGGAACTTTGAAATTGTTACCAGGATCTAAGACGTCATCCTGGAGGTCGCTGACAAAACGATTCCAAAGGTTAAATATGTATTCCACCCGAAAAAATCCTTAAATCTATGGTGGACTAGCTCGTGTGAAGGGGTGGTAAAAAAGAAAATCAGGAGCTATTCCAAACTGAATGAAAAGTCGATATGCAGAGAATACAGTCAGAATGGCAGAGCTGCATAGTGAGTATAACAAAGCTAATTTATTCAGTAACAAAGCGGTTGCTGTGGCGAAAAAGATTTACCACGGAGATTTAATTATGAACTGTTCAAAAGACACAGGCGATACATCAAAGTTATAGAAAGGAACAAAGCGCCTACAGGGTGTCTATAACCTCCCTGATCCGCCTCTTCATGACAGCAATGAAATTCGTCAAGCAAACGAAGACAAGGTGAAATCATCTGCTGATATAATTGCTAAAACGTGTCAGACCGATTATTTGCCAGTGCCTGAACAGATTCGATTACGTCGATTTGAAAATGAGAATTGACCTTTCGAAATAAATTGCACTGACAATAGTTCTTGTACTTACTGAAATCTAACAGAGCAGGAATTGATTTCTGCTCTTTGAAGCATAAAGCCATGCAAAACGGCAACAAGTAAAGATCCAATTTCATATAACATGATCACACATTTTCCAGAAATGTTTTCTACGAAAATAATGAGACTTTTTCCAAATCTGTTTAAATTCTGGCACTCTACCTGCTGACCGAAAAAAAGGCCACAATAGTTCCAGTTCATAAACAGGGAAAATCAAAATCAAATGTATCTAGTTTCAGACCTATTTCTTTGACTCCTCACACAAGTAAAAATTTTGAGAGAAGATTAAAGTCAAGATTGAAACATTTCCTTGAAAGTAAGGGAATCCTGCCATTAACACAGGCCTGGTTTAGAAGAGGAAGAGGGGTTATGGACCATATTGTTCATTTGATGTCTCATGTGAAGACAGCACTAGCTAAGCGCCACTCAACTGTTGCCACACTTTTTTCTTATATTTCAAAGCCTACGATTCAGCGTGGCATAGTAAGTTCTTCATAAAGCATACTCAGTCGGGATAAAGGGTTGGTTTTCTATGTTCCTAAAGTTTTTTTTCGACAAGAACATTTCAGGTAAGATTAAAAAATGTTTTCTCCAGCACAACGGCTGTTAATAGGGGTGTTCTTCAAGGGAGTGTTATTGCTCCCACTCTTTTCTCACTCATGCTTTATGATATAAAACACGTTGCACCAAAGCTGCAATTTTAGCTGTTTATGCTGATGATATTGCTCTATGGATAAATGTTAACTGTAATTTTACCAAAAGTAAAGCCAGAAGAAATAACATTATAGCAAGGTTTCAAGATGCTGTAAACAATATTGTTGGTTACATGAAAGAATCTGGGTTTTCTCTTATCCACTGAAAAAAAAGAGTGTTTATGATTTTCATCAAAAAGATCATCGATGTTACTGGCAAGGATGCTGGTGTCTTCAATATAAATGACACTCCTATCGATCCGAGCAAACAAGTAAAGTTTTTTGGTGTTATTTTTCATTATAGATTATTCTGGAACAAACACGGTAACAATCTAATTGAAAAGGCTGGGAAGAAAACTGCGTTGTTGCATGTTCTGTCAGGTATCCCTTTCATAAACTGTAGTTCTAATCTTGATCATATTGCTTCATGATCAGTTCGTTCTCTCACATCTAATGGTCAGGAAGCTTTTTTTCACGGCTTCCAAGTCGGATTTACATAAGTTAACCAGTACTGATTCTTTGGCATTTAAATAGCATTAGGGTTACCGCGATGGGGTTCTATCAATATGACATGTAAGAAAATTGGGATTTTGCGTCTTGATGAATACAGAGGAGTCTGGGCTTGAAGTTCTTGGTGAGGGCGAGGTCCATTCCCAATTCAGTTGTCTCTGAGCTTGATGGGGACCGCTATCTTTCTAGAGAGATTAGAAATAAAACAAGTTTTACTTCTTTATTAGATTATACACGACCATTGATCCAGAACTATCGTTTGATCAAATTACCATGGTTCATAGTCCTCTGCATCCACCTCGGTTTACTGAAAAAGCTGAGATAATCTACACATAAATTATGGAGATTTAAATAAGACTGAAAATCCTCTCATTCTGGTTTCTAGGGCTGTAGAGCTTTTCAATTCAAAATGTTGCTTTCATACTGGCGTTTATACTGATGGCTCAGTCAGGGACTCCTCTGAAGATGGGGCCGCTTTTGTTGTCCCCAGTTTGGACATAAGAACACGATTTCATCTTTCAAAGGGGTGTTCTATTTTCACTGCTGAGTTATTTGCTATCATGATTGCTTTAAATTTTGTTAAAGACATGCTATCATGATTGCTTTAAATTTTGTTAAAGACATGAGTATTTTGCCCACTAAATTACTTCTTTCAGTTTCAAATTCAGCTCTGATGGCTTTACACCATCAGTCATCATCAGATAGACTTAATATTTTGCAAGAAATCTTTTCCTAATTCATTAGCTTATTACACGAGGTACAGATATATCGTTATTGTGGGTTCCTGGCCATTCCAGTCTGTATGGTAATGAGATGGCAGATGTATGTGCCAAAGAGGCAGCTTGTAGGAAATCAGACTTCAGTGTTTTTAATATACCTCTTTCTGTCTCTGAAACTAATATATTTCTCAAATGTAATTTGGAACAAAAAAATGACATGAACAATATTAAAATGATGCCTCAAACACAGATGGGATGTGACTATTCGTAGGAAATGATGCATTAATCCCTCCTGTACCAATCCCAGTAAGAAACTTAATTCATCGAGTGCGATTTAATGCATGTCTGGAAAGATTTTTTAATCCTTCCCCTATTCTTCAACTTGATATTACTCAATTCTTATTTGAATGCACAGGCACAAGAATTTAGTTTCAATCACTCCATGAAAAGATCATACATCAAAATATGTCGTATACGTTTAAAAAACACAACACACACACACACACACACACACACACACACACACACACACACACACACACACACACACACACTAAGAGTTCGGCACCTCACTGTCAACCATGAAATTTTAAAAAAAATGACAGAAATAGCACCAGTCATGTCTAATTCGTTGAAAAACTCACATTTTGGAATTTTCAGCATTACATCTGTCCAATCTTATATCTACCAATGACCTTGCAAACCCAGACAAGAATATTATTCGTAGAAATCATGAACAAGCATGGAAACTGGTATCATTGTATAACTTCATCAGTCAATAAAATTCAGGAGGATAGAATTTTTAAACAATAAACGTAGAAACAATCTGGATTGAGATTCAGCTTAAAGTTGAACAGCAAATACATGCTTTCTCTACAGAAATCCAGCTGAACATGTCGACTGAACTGACCGTTTATGTTAATGATGGAAAGTGCACATGTTAAATTCAAAGATATCATGATACTAGGGAATATGTATACAGATTACGAAATAAACAATAGAGCTATGTTTTTGAGTCACTTGGTCTTACACAGCGAATAAACCCCCCTTCATGGGTTAATAAGACTTCTGAAACGGTGATAGCTCATTATATTTACATAATGTTATAAATCCAGAGAACATAGTACAATTATCAATGTCTCGGCACACGTCATCGCAGAATCTAGAACTTACATTTACAACGTCAATGTAGACAATGTTTTCAAATACCTTTAAAAGGAAAACAATTATACAAATATACAAATCAGGAAACACTCACAACATAATCCATCAAATTATGGACCTATTTCGATTTTATCTGTTCTGTCTAAGCCATCAGGAATACACGTTAATAAGTGTTTGCATTCCCATGCGGTAGAATATGATGTAATACTCCAAAGTCAGTCGGGGTTCAGAGAAAACCATTCGTGCCATTGTCACACTGTCACTCTTGCACACACGCATTCATGACAGCATTGTCACACTGTCACTCTTGCACACATGCATTCATGACAGCATTTACTCCATACGCACACGCAATCCTCCAGTCAACCAAAAGGCGCACTACAGAATGTTTTTTTTTTCTTCTCCCCCTCTCCTCTGGGGAAAACACTTTACTAAATGAATCGAATAATTCCGACAATGTTTAGCACATTTCAGTAATTAATAAACAAATTCTATACATTTTTCTCTCTCTCTCTCTCTCTCTCTCTCTCTCTCTCTCTCTCTCTCTCTCTCTCTCTCTCTCTTCACACTGAGTGATAAATCAAGTTACGAATTGATATCAATAAATTCTTGCAAGGTTCCTTCTTCTTGCCGGAGAAAGAATACCCACATCCTCCAAGAATATAAAGACATGGCCGTTTTACACAACATTGGCCCAAGATCCAGACCAGGAGAATAAATCATTCATGCATTCATGATGCCATACCTGCATCAGAGAAAACACTCTCGCCCCATACTGTCATGACGCCCTGTCCACATCAGAAAACGTGCTGACCCCTTGAACTCTCCTGTCACTGGGGAACCGATGAGATCCGACTCCTCTCTACCGGGGTCTTCAATTGCTGGGGCTGAACTATCGGTGTGTTGTTCCCACACCATGGCCATTGTTAAACACCCGTCTCAGCACTTAAGAAACAGATGTCGTCGCAGCATCAGAGGGGGAATAGCTGACGGGGTAAAGGTGAAGAAGGGTGAAGGGCTGAAACACGAATAAATTTTCGTGTAAGTAACCTGCTTCCCAATTGAACATATGAATTCTTTCTTTCTCTTTTCTTTAGGTTTTCCCCTGTACCTTTCCCCAACTGTCTATGGCTCACCTGGTAATGACTGGTCAGTGGTGAGGACCCCTTGACCAACGTCCTGACAGGTTCGAGTCTTTAGGCCATCTCCTGGGTAAAACTAATTCTTTCCTCCCTCCTCCTAGTGAGTGCATACTCAGTGTTCAAAAAAACACATGACCAGCACCTTGCTAGCCCTTATTAAACTATCTCTCAGTGGTCACTTTCACCCAATGACACACCTTGTTTCTTTTAATTAGTTATCCTCACAATTATTGGGGACCGGCTACACTAGTCAAGCCACATGAATATTCTTCTTTTTAGTTGTGGCATGGGGGAAATGATTCATATCATTAGACTACATGTGATGGAGCGTCACATGCCTTGATGTGAGGCTACGTCACATGACACCCCCCATCCTGGGATGAAAAAATTAATTCCCCAGGGGAAAAAAAAATTAAAGGATATACAACTTCACTTAAAACACATCTTCAGCCATGAATCACAAAATGTGTATCCATCACACATGATTCACCAGATTACTCATCAACGTATAGAATCAACCATCATGATCACCATAAGTGTTATGTTTCAGAAGTTCAGTCTTTCTAAATAAAAAAGAAAAAAGAAATTCATAATTCATCATCACATGTCACAAATTACATTTCACAAATTACATGGACAAAACAATTAGGGATATTGACAATTTGAAGTATAAATTGTGTTTATATGTTAAGATGCGAAGTACATTTTTTTTTTCCTTTACCTTTATCTCACATCATGTGTTTCAAAACCGAATATTTCTAAGTGTAAAATGTTTTTCAGGAGATATGTAAACAAAAAAACATAGTTTTTTTCCCCACACACGTAATGTATAGTCCATTGAAAAGTCAAACATATTTTTCCATTGTTGACAATGGACTAATGAGAACAATAGGTTTGTGTCACAACACAATCAAAACATGTCTGTTATACATTTGTGTCTTTGCTTGTCACACACACACACACACACACACACACACACACACACACACACACACACACACACACACACACACACACACACACACACACACACACACACACACACACACACACATATATATATATATATATATATATATATATATATATATATATATATATATATATATATATATATATATTCACCTTCACAAGCAAGTTAGACATAAATAGTGCATGATGATTTTTCCATTGTTTTACAAAGGAATAAAACAAAGAATAGATGTGTAATACATCAATATCAAATAGTTTTTTGCTTGTGAAACATATAGTCACTTCAACAAGCAAATTAAGCATGAATACCACTTCATTTAAATAGGCAGTAGCATGCAATTCACTGTCAAACGTGAACACACCGTGATCATAAAGAAAGACAAAACAGCAGAAACAGTCCCCTTGAAGACAGTTACATTTGTCCATGAATATTCATACACGTGACAACGAATCTGCCGTGACATTTTGAGTTCCAGGCACTGGTTCATAGTAAATTTGAATTCCTACAATGCCAAAGACCACCTTAATAATCTGTTGTTCTTAGTCTTTCACGATTGCAGGAACGTCAATGGTCTGTGGTCGGTCTGTAACCGAAACTCTCTTCTAGTCAAGAACCTGGCGAACTCACATGCTTATGCAATAGCCAAGCACTCTCTCTCTCTCTCTCTCTCTCTCTCTCTCTCTCTCTCTCTCTCTCTCTCTCTCTCAGTTGTGGAGTAGTTTTCTCCTGTGTCTTTGAGACCTTTTAACTGGCGTATTGTACGGGATGTAACAAAGCATTTTTGTCCTGCAAAAGTACCGCTCCCATTCCTTTGGAACTGGCATCGGGTTCTCAAAATAAAGTCTTCTGAGAGGGAGGTAAAAAAAAGAACAGGAAATGAGTTGAGGGTGTTCTGAACACACTCTAAAGCCTTCTGGCACTCATCAGACCACACAATACTTTTGTTCTTCGTCCCTTTCGCCAATTCAGTCCAAGGGGCCGTCAGGGACGCAAAGTGGGGTACATATCGTCTATAGTAAGACAATAATCCGATGAGTGACCTGATCTGTTTCTTTGTAGTGGGTTTGTGTAAGGATAAAATCTTTTCCACTTTCCTTCCATCTGGCATCATTTCGTCCACTGAAATACTGTGACCCAAAAACTCGAGAGTTTGAAAACCGGCACGAATTTTGGATGGGTCTCGCAGTTAGACCCAAAACTTCGGAGTCTGGAAAAAAAAAAACAGCTCGTAAATTAGAAAGGAGGTCACTCCATGACCTTGCAGCCAACAAAATGTCATAAAAAAAAAAGCTGACTGCACCACATTCATGGAGTTTCAGGGCTCGCATCATTCTGGCAAAAGAAGCTGGGGCATTTTGCAAGCCGAATGGCATTTTCGTCCATTGGAAAAAGTCCAAAAGGTGTTTGAAATGCTGTCTTTTCCTTGTCAGCTTCAGCCATTGGGATCTGCCAGTATCCTTTAGTTAAGTCTACTTTCACAAAATAATTTCCTTCTGAGAGCTGACACAGAAGTTCTTCAATGTCTGGGATGGGCTCCGCATCGAACACAGTGATCTTGTTTAATTTCCTGTAATCGATGCAGAGCCCGCACCGAGCCATCAGGTTTGTCCACCAATACAACTGGTGAGCTGTACGGAGATGTAGAAGGTTCTATGACCTTTAAATCCAGCATTACTTTGATTTCTCTCTCGACAACCTCTTTTTTGCAAACGGGAGGGGGTATGGCCTGGTTCGCACTGGTATTCAGTAGTTTAACTGAATACTATGGGGTTCAATTCCTGTCACTGTACCTGGGGTATCTGTCAACACATCCTGAAAGTCTTTCAAAATTTCTTTGAGCTGTTCTGTCTGACTTGCACACAAATCCTTCGACAGAACCACATCGTCATAGGTTTCACCTTTGATAGACAGAGTAGGAAGGGGTACAACATCGTCTGCACTGGTAGATGTTAACAATCCTACATTTGCTGTTTTCACAACCAACTTGATCTGTCCCTGTACGTTACACTGGAAATCATCACTGATAATAATATCTGTCATGTTGACATAGGACATATCCATTCAACTGACTGGTTGATGGCAACATTTGTACGCTCAACATACTTCTTCAACATGTTCACGTGGAATACCTTCTCAGTGTTTGCCATTTAGATCTTATAATTAACTGCAGATAGTTTTTCGACCACCTGAAAAGGACCCTTCCACATAACACGAAGTTTGTTGTGTTCTTTCAGTGAGTAGTACAAGGACTTTATCCCCTACACTGAAGGAACGTGCCTTTGTTTTTCTATCTGCAAAGACCTTGGATACATCTGTTTTTCTATCAGCTGACTGTCCGTTGGTATGTCAGTGACAGTCTGTTTAGCAGTAGAAAGTATTGTCGTCAGCGTCTTGTCTTTTCCTGTATTTCTTTTAGATCATCTAGGGTAATTTGGAGTTCATCCAGTTTTGAGACTTTTAGCGGCTTTGTAGCCTTTCCCTGCTCTATGATGTCTGATCTGGTAGTCACAAGACAAGGAACGAACGATCCTCCAGCACCACCATGTACTGTAGCGACACCTGGCAAATTGCCCAAGATCAAGTCGCAGACTGGGTTATTGATAACACAGGCGGTGATAAATCCGGAGTAGTACGGTGTGTCGACCGAAATTTTTGCCAGCGGAAACGTTTCTATCTTGTCTCCAAACGACCAACACTTTTGGACAGTGTTGAGATACTGGTTTTGTAGCACGAAAGATTTTCTTACACCAGTGGTGGTGCACCCCAGTGTCTTGCAAAACCGAAGCCTGCAATCTGTTGATTGCTCCATTTTCTAACAGAAGTCCATCAACCGATTGATGTGGTGCCAAAACAAAGCTTTCTTCGCATCAGTGGAGACTAATGCGGGTTTTGAATTATTTGGTTTGAAAGGGCAATTCTTTTTTTAAATGGAACTTGCCATTGCAAAAGAAACATCGCATTGTCTGATCGGCGGCCGACTGATTGGTGTTACTTTGTGAACTTCGGTTCTGTCCACGAGCTGAACCAAAAGGTCTACGCGGTGGTCGTTGTCCACGACCTCGGAACGATTGCTGAGGAGCAATGCGTTTTTCCGGTGGTGAGTACTGGTACTGACGAAAAGTCACTTGAACCGCGGAAAGATCCCTGTCCGTTCCTAGAATAGGTATGTCCTTGAGGACTCGGAAATGACCCACGATTTCCTTTCCTGTAGTTTCCCTGTCCCCATGGGATTGTACATGGTGCATGAGACTCAAAGATGGAAGATTCTTCTTTCCTAGCCAGGGCCCTATATGGGTGAGCGATGCAATACTGATCAGCCATCTGACTCATTTCCTCAACGCTTTCAAATTGCCTTTCTTTAAGGAAAGTGGTCAGATCTTTGCTCACGCTCTGGAAAAGTTGTTCCCTGAGATGGAGATCTCGCAGTAATTGAAAAAGTTTTGTTTGTTTTTGATAAATCGATCCATTGATCTAAGCAATGACTCATACGAATTAGAAACGACGGAAACGATTCTCCTTTGTCAGGGCGCACAGAACGGAAACGTTCGCGAAAACGATCAGCAGAACATTGAAATTTCTTGAGGAGTTCTTTTTTCAATTGATCCCAAATTTAAATTTTGTTTCGCCGCGAGTGTGTGGTACAGTGCCAAAGCGCTACCCTTAAACAACGACGCAATATACATTGCCCACTCTTCCTTTGGCCAACCACAAGACATTCCGTGACTTCCAAATCGGAAAAGGAAACTATCGATGTCATCTGTTTTTCCTCGAAAGGCGGTAACTTTGGAATATATGCTGATTTTGGTTGAGGCGCGCTTGCAGAACTGACTGGTGGAGCTGGTGGATGTTCTCTCGATGCCTGTAATCTTTTATTTCAACATCAGTCTCTAATTCTAACTGCCTCAACTTAAATTGACGTTCTTTATCTTCAGATTCCCTCTGTAATCTTTTTTCTTCAAATTCCCTCTGTAGTCTTTTTTTCTTCAGATTCCCTCTGTAGTCTTTTGTTTCTTCCAACTCTAGTTTCCTTTGATTTTCTCTCTCTCTCTCTCTTAGCCTGTCTGCCCTATCAATGCATTATTGCACATAGTTGGTAATTTTTACTCCATCAAAACCCAAGTGTTCCGCTTGTTGAACACATTTATCAAAATCATCCATAATGAGCCATCAACAGATATAAACACAAAACAATTTCTAAGTATGAATAAAAATGAGGCGATATATGATGGTGTTATATGTTTCACAAAAACGTAATTATAATATATACAAATAAAGAATTCAATTTCCGGTGTAAACAGAGAACAACTTACTAAAACAGGAAAGATGTGGACCCAAGGAATGTATTTTTCCCAAAGTAATTTGCTTTCGAAAACAGCTATCAATTTGGAATTTTAAAAAATGAAGTTCAATACTTATCTCTGCTTATCAGAAGGTTGCGTGTTCGAATCACGTCGGGGTCACCACTGTCACACTGTCACTCTTGCACACACGCATTCATGACAGCATTTACTCCTTACGCACATGCAATCCATCCAGTCAACCAAAAGGCGCGCTACAGAATGTTTTTTCTCCTCCCCCACCCCTCCAGGGAAAACACTTCACTAAATGAATCGAACAATTCCGACAATGTTTAGCACATTTCAGTAATTAAGAAACAAATTCTATACATGTTTTCTCTCTCTCTCTCTCTCTCTCTCTCTCTCTCTCTCTCTCTCTCTCTCTCTCTCTCTCTCTCTCTCTCTCTCTTCACACTGAGTGATGAATCATGTTACGAACTGATATCAACAAATTCTTACAGGATTCCTTCTTCTTGCTGGAGAAAGAATACCCACATCCTCCAATAATATAAAGTCATGGCTGTTTACACAACAATGGCCCAAGATCCAGACCCAGGAGAATAATCATTCATGCATTCATGATGCCATACCTGCATCAGAGAAAATACTCGCCCCATACTGTCATGATGCCCTGTCCACATTAGAAAACGCGCTGACCCCTTGAACTCTCCTGTCACTGGGGAACCAATGACATCCGACTCCTCTACCCGGGGTCTTCATTTGCTAGGGCTGAACTATCGGTGTGTTCCCCACACCATGGCCATTGTTAAACACCCGTCTCAGCACTTAAGAAACAGATGTCGTCGCAGCATCAGAGGGGGAATAGCTGACGGGGTAAAGGTGAAGAAGGGTGAAGGGCTGAAACACGAATAAGGTTCGTGTAAGTAAGCTGCTTCCCAATTCACCACATGAGTTCTTTCTTGCTCTGTTCTTAAGCTTTTCCCCTGTACCTTTCCCCAACTATCTATGGCTCACCTGGTAATGACTGGTCAGCGGTGAGGACCCTTGACCAACGTCCTGACAGGTTCGAGTCTTTAGGCCATCTCCTGGGCTAAAACTAATTCTTTCCTCCCTCCGCCTAGTGAGTGCATACTCAGAGTTCAAAACACATGACCAGCACCTTACCAGCCCTTATTAAACTCTCTCTCTCTCTCACACAATGACCACCCTTGTTTCTTTTAATTAGTGATCCTGACAATTATTGGGGGACGCCCGCTACACTAGTCAAGCCCCATGAATATTCTTCCTTTTCAGTTGTGGCATGGGGGAAATGATTCATATCACTAGACTACACGTGATGGAGCGTCACATTCCTTGATGTGAGGCTACGTCACATGATAGCAATACAGCGCTTATTAAAGTAATAGATAGGTGGCTCTTAAACATGAAGTAGAAACAATTTTCAGGAATTCTTTTGTAGACTTCACTGAAGCTTTCGATATAAATCATTTTTTCCCCAGTAAATTAGCAATTCATAAGCTGTTATTCAAAACACTCAAATTGATTTCATTTTTTTTTTTTTCCAACAGACAACAGATTGTATTCTAAACACATGCAGATCTAATTTTCTTCCAAACAAACTTGGACTCCCTCAAGGTACAGTATTGGGTCCTTTGATGTTTTCATTTTACATTAATGATCTGCCATTGTACTTGAAAATAACAGCAAAATGTTTGCTGATGATAAAACTTTAGAAAAAAGGTCATTCTGACTCAGGTTTCCAGTGACATCGAAGAAAACATCAATCTTCGGTTAAATGGACACAGTTCAATTACATGGCTTTCCATCCTGAAAAAAATTGTGATAATTACTAAGAGAAAGAACCGTAATAAACGCCTATGCAAATCTACCAGCACTTTGCATTTCTCCTGAAAAAGATTCAGAAGTGTCTGGTCACAAAGTCTTATGAATTAAATAACAACAGATAATCTGTCCTGGTCTAAACACTTACAGCGTTTATCTAGAAATGTTACCAAAAAAAAAAAAATCTGCTAAAAAAATTAAGACTTGTTCTTAAATCTGCATGCAATTCAGTTTATTATTCAATCTATTATTTTCTATGCCTTAACACTTTGGGACCCAGCGAGCAGTAATTTACTTAAACCACTGCTTAGCATTCACAAAAGAGCTGTC